>RXON01003834.1:0-19348 GCA_009667805.1 Leptobrachium leishanense
TTTATGCTGCTCAGGTCCCCCTAACAGGACAGTTGGACAGGTTTTATGCTCCTCAGGTCCCCCTAACAGGACAGGTTTTATGCTGCTCAGGTCCCCCTAACAGGACAGGTTTTATGCTCCTCAGGTCCCCCTAACAGGACAGGTTTTATGCTCCTCAGGTCCCCCTAACAGGACAGGTTTTATGCTCCTCAGGTCCCCTAACAGGACAGGTTTTATGCTCCTCAGGTCCCCCTAACAGGACAGGTTTTATGCTCCTCAGGTCCCCTAACAGGACAGGTTTTATGCTGCTCAGGTCCCCCTAACAGGACAGGTTTTATGCTCCTCAGGTCCCCCTAACAGGACAGGTTTTATGCTGCTCAGGTCCCCCTAACAGGACAGGTTTTATGCTGCTCAGGTCCCCCTAACAGGACAGATTTTATGCTCCTCAGGTCCCCCTAACAGGACAGGTGTTATGCTCCTCAGGTCCCCCTAACAGGACAGGTTTTATGCTGCTCAGGTCCCCCTAACAGGACAGGTTTTAAGCATCACCTTGGGGAAATGCAGACTGAATCCTGCAATCACTGAGCAGCAAATCATATCCCCTGTGCTTCACATATCCTGCAAACCTGTCCTGTTAGGGGGAC
This sequence comes from Leptobrachium leishanense, assembly GCA_009667805.1. NCBI lineage: Eukaryota > Metazoa > Chordata > Amphibia > Anura > Megophryidae > Leptobrachium > Leptobrachium leishanense. The sequence continues at coordinate 624 of RXON01003834.1, forward strand.
CTGAGGACCGTGCTTGGGAGCCTCTGCTGTTAGTGCTTGCAATGATAATCAGCAGGAAAAGGGTTAACTTGGAATGTGAAGGGCGGCTACAGAGGCATCTATCAGGGTTATTCAGAGAGAGGTGAAAACCAGGAGAATGACTGGAGAAGTGAAAAATTCGAGGTCAAAATAGTCTCCCATTTATCTCACTTTCCAAATCAGCTATTTTGACCTCGAATTTTCCATTCTCCAGTCATTCTCCTGGTGTGCACCTCTCTCTGAATAACCTTGAATGGGACAGAAATATAAAACCCTTTTAGCCCCTCCTCTTTACTGGTTTCCTAAAATTAACCCCTTCATTGCTGTTTGATCATTGCACGCAGTGATCAAACAGCGGGAAAAGGGTTAACTTGTGGGGAAATGATTTTGAAAAAATCTTTAGTTTTAGCTTTGTTTTTTATCCCTTTAGGAGGTAAAATGTTATTAGTGTTATTTTAGTGTGTGGGGGGTTAATGTTAGTTTAGTGTGGGGGTTAATGTTAATTTTGTGTGAGCTGGGGCAATATATCCAGGTGAGCTGGGGGCAATATATCCAGGTGTGAGCTGGGGCAATATATCCAGGTGTGAGCTGGGGCAATATATCCAGGTGTGAGCTGGGGGCAATATATCCATGTGAGCTGGGGGCAATATATCCAGGTGTGAGCTGGGGCAATATATCCAGGTGAGCTGGGGGCAATATATCCAGGTGTGAGCTGGGGGCAATATATCCATGTGAGCTGGGGCAATATATCCAGGTGTGAGCTGGGGGCAATATATCCATGTGAGCTGGGGCAATATATCCAGGTGAGCTGGGGCAATATATCCAGGTGTGAGCTGGGGCAATATATCCAGGTGAGCTGGGGCAATATATCCAGGTGTGAGCTGGGGCAATATATCCAGGTGAGCTGGGGGCAATATCTTCATGTGAGCTTGCCTGGGGCAGTATTCATGTGTGAGCTTGGGCAATATATCATGTGAGCTTGCCTGGGGCAGTATATATATGTGAGCTGGGGCAATATATCCAGGTGAGCTGGCTGGGCAATATATCCAGGTGTGAGCTGGGCAATATATCCAGGTGAGCTGGGGGCAATATATCCAGGTGTGAGCTGGGGCAATATATCCAGGTGAGCTGGGGCAATATATTCATGTGAGCTTGCCTGGGGCAGTATATGCAGGTGAGCTGGCCGGGGCAATATATCCAGGTGTGAGCTGGGGCAATATATCCATGTGAGCTGGCCTGGGGCAATATATCCAGGTGAGCTGGCCTGGGGCAATATATGCAGGTGTGAGCTGGGGCAATATATCCATGTGAGCTGGCCTGGGGCAATATATCCAGGTGAGCTGGGGCAATATATCCAGGTGTGAGCTGGGGCAATATATCCAGGTGAGCTGGGGCAATATATCCAGGTGTGAGCTGGGGCAATATATCCAGGTGTGAGCTGGGCAATATATCCAGGTGTGAGCTGGGGGCAATATATCCATGTGAGCTGGGGGCAATATATCCAGGTGTGAGCTGGGGCAATATATCCAGTTGAGCTGGGGGCAATATATCCAGTGTGAGCTGGGGGCAATATATCCATGTGAGCTGGGGCAATATATCTAGGTGTGAGCTGGGGCAATATATCCATGTGAGCTGGGGCAATATATCCAGGTGAGCTGGGCAATATATCCAGGTGTGAGCTGGGGCAATATATCCAGGTGAGCTGGGGCAATATATCCAGGTGTGAGCTGGGGCAATATATCCAGGTGAGCTGGGGGCAATATATTCATGTGAGCTTGCCTGGGGCAGTATATTCATGTGTGAGCTTGGGCAATATATTCATGTGAGCTTGCCTGGGGCAGTATATATATGTGAGCTGGGGCAATATATCCAGGTGAGCTGGCCTGGGGCAATATATCCAGGTGTGAGCTGGGGCAATATATCCAGGTGAGCTGGGGGCAATATATCCAGGTGTGAGCTGGGGCAATATATCCAGGTGAGCTGGGGGCAATATATTCATGTGAGCTTGCCTGGGGCAGTATATGCAGGTGAGCTGGACTGGGGCAATATATCCAGGTGTGAGCTGGGGCAATATATCCATGTGAGCTGGCCTGGGGCAATATATCCAGGTGAGCTGGCCTGGGCAATATATGCAGGTGTGAGCTGGGGCAATATTTCCATGTGAGCTGGCCTGGGGCAATATATCCAGGTGAGCTGGGGGCAATATATCCAGGTGTGAGCTGGGGCAATATATCCAGGTGAGCTGGGGCAATATATCCAGGTGTGAGCTGGGGCAATATATCCAGGTGTGAGCTGGGGCAATATATCCAGGTGTGAGCTGGGGGCAATATATCCATGTGAGCTGGGGCAATATATCCAGGTGTGAGCTGGGGCAATATATCCAGGTGAGCTGGGGGCAATATATCCAGGTGTGAGCTGGGGCAATATATCCATGTGAGCTGGGGCAATATATCCAGGTGTGAGCTGGGGGCAATATATCCATGTGAGCTGGGGCAATATATCCAGGTGAGCTGGGGCAATATATCCAGGTGTGAGCTGGGGCAATATATCCAGGTGAGATGGCCTGGGGCAATATATCCAGGTGAGCTGGCCTGGGGCAATATATGCAGGTGTGAGCTGGGGCAATATATCCATGTGAGCTGGCCTGGGGCAATATATCCAGGTGAGCTGGGGGCAATATATCCAGGTGTGAGCTGGGCAATATATCCAGGTGAGCTGGGGCATATATCCAGGTGTGAGCTGGGGCAATAATCCAGGTGTGAGCTGGGGCAATATATTCAGGTGTGAGCTGGGGCAATATATCCAGGTGTGAGCTGGGGGCAATATATCCATGTGAGCTGGGGCAATATATCCAGGTGTGAGCTGGGCAATATATCCAGGTGAGCTGGGCAATATATCCAGGTGTGAGCTGGGGGCAATATATCCATGTGAGCTGGGGCAATATCCAGGTGTGAGCTGGGGGCAATATATCCATGTGAGCTGGGCAATATATCCAGGTGAGCTGGGGCAATATATCCAGGTGTGAGCTGGGGCAATATATCCAGGTGAGCTGGGGCAATATATCCAGGTGTGAGCTGGGGCAATATATCCAGGTGAGCTGGGGCAATATATTCATGTGAGCTTGCCTGGGGCAGTATATTCATGTGTGAGCTTGGGCAATATATTCATGTGAGCTTGCCTGGGGCAGTATATATATGTGAGCTGGGGCAATATATCCAGGTGAGCTGGCCTGGGGCAATATATCCAGGTGAGCTGGGGGCAATATATCCAGGTGTGAGCTGGGCAATATATCCAGGTGAGCTGGGGGCAATATATCCAGGTGTGAGCTGGGGCAAATATCCAGGTGAGCTGGGGCAATATTTCATGTGAGCTTGCCTGGGGCAGTATATGCAGGTGAGCTGGCCTGGGGCAATATATCCAGGTGTGAGCTGGGGCAATATATCCATGTGAGCTGGCCTGGGGCAATATATCCAGGTGAGCTGGCCTGGGGTAATATATGCAGGTGTGAGCTGGGGCAATATATCCATGTGAGCTGGCCTGGGGCAATATATCCAGGTGAGCTGGGGGCAATATATCCAGGTGTGAGCTGGGGCAATATATCCAGGTGAGCTGGGGCAATATATCCAGGTGTGAGCTGGGGCAATATATCCAGGTGTGAGCTGGGGCAATATATCCAGGTGTGAGCTGGGGCAATATATCCATGTGAGCTGGGGCAATATATCCAGGTGTGAGCTGGGGCAATATATCCAGGTGAGCTGGGGCAATATATCCAGGTGTGAGCTGGGGGCAATATATCCATGTGAGCTGGGGCAATATATCCAGGTGTGAGCTGGGGCAATATATCCATGTGAGCTGGGGCAATATATCCAGGTGAGCTGGGGCAATATATCCAGGTGTGAGCTGGGGCAATATATCCAGGTGAGCTGGGGCAATATATCCAGGTGTGAGCTGGGGCAATATATCCAGGTGAGCTGGAGGCAATATATTCATGTGAGCTTGCCTGGGGCAGTATATTCATGTGTGAGCTTGGGCAAAATATTCATGTGAGCTTGCCTGGGGCAGTATATATATGTGAGCTGGGGCAATATATCCAGGTGAGCTGGCCTGGGGCAATATATCCAGGTGAGCTGGGGCAATATATCCAGGTGAGCTGGGGCAATATATCCAGGTGTGAGCTGGGGCAATATATCCAGGTGAGCTGGGGGCAATATATTCATGTGAGCTTGCCTGGGGCAGTATATGCAGGTGAGCTGGCCTGGGGCAATATATCCAGGTGTGAGCTGGGGCAATATATCCATGTGAGCTAGCCTGGGGCAATATATCCAGGTGAGCTGGCCTGGGGCAATATATGCAGGTGTGAGCTGGGGCAATATATCCATGTGAGCTGGCCTGGGGCAATATATCCAGGTGAGCTGGGGGCAATATATCCAGGTGTGAGCTGGGGCAATATATCCAGGTGAGCTGGGGCAATATATCCAGGTGTGAGCTGGGGCAATATATCCAGGTGAGCTGGGGGCAATATATTCATGTGAGCTTGCCTGGGGCAGTATATGCAGGTGAGCTGGCCTGGGGCAATATATGCAGGTGTGAGCTGGGGCAATATATCCATATATATTTCGGATGCCAGTCTCTGTTCAAATTGGTGGAGAAATCAGTTATGTCAAGTGCGCACTGAAAGAAATTGACACACAGGGTTATCCAAAGAGATCCGAATTGCTTGAGAAAGGTAACAGAGCAGTGAAAATCAGCGTTCGGTTACCTTTCCTTTCCATTCGGCTATTCAGAGAGCAGGCAATTCGCCAAATCCTGGCGAATTGCCTGCACATACGGTGCCTGTTCGGTGACTGTTTGAGGGCAGTGAAATCCCCATAGAGAAGCTCTGCTTCGTCTATTCAGAGAACACAAACCAGCAGTGAAAGGTTCCCCTAATGCCCTGCCATTCGGTGGTTTCATTCGACAGGTTTATTCAGGAGAATCCCATAGGCTTCAATGTTAAAAATATTCCCGTTTTAATCCAATATCTAATAAACCGTTTATTATAAAATTCTGCAGCAAAAAGTCTATTTATAGATTTTTTAGGATACTTTAAGCATTTTTCTGAATTTTTTTAAGTTTTCTTCTTTTTTCTGTAACAGCCCTTTTTATTATCATTCATTGGATTTTATATGTAAATTTGAGACATTTTCACTCAGTAGTTTCTTTGCAAACAGCGTTTCACTTTTCACAGATTCATACAAACGGTTTTGCTAATTTATTCACTGACTCGTCTGCGTCTCGGCTGCTTCGGCTCTGTGTGATCGGCTCCTGTTCGGCTGCTTCGGCTCTGTGCGATCGGCTCCTGTCTTCGCTCTGGTGATCGGCTCCTGTTCGGCTGCTTCGGCTCTGTGTGATCGGCTCCTGTCTTCGGCTCTGTGTGATCGGCTCCTGTTCGGCTGCTTCGGCTCTGTGTGATCGGCTCCTGTTCGGCTGCTTCGGCTCTGTGAGATCGGCTCCTGTCTTCGGCTCTGTGTGATCGGCTCCTGTTCGGCTGCTTCGGCTCTGTGCGATCGGCTCCTGTCTTCGGCTCTGTGTGATCGGCTCCTGTTCGGCTGCTTCGGCTCTGTGTGATCGGCTCCTGTCTTCGGCTCTGTGTGATCGGCTCCTGTTCGGCTGCTTCGGCTCTGTGTGATCGGCTCCTGTTCGGCTGCTTCGGCTCTGTGCGATCGGCTCCTGCTCGGGTTTGTCTGTGGTTTTCGGCAGGTTAATCCAGATGTTTTTGTGGGTTTCGGCGTGCATTCGCTGGGTTTTGCGGTTAGTTTTCGTCAGGTTTGCGGCAGCTTTTCCCTGCAATTCGACGGCCCTGTGGTGTTTGCTGAATACTCCGCCGGGTCACCGAAATGGGATCGGCAAAAGGAACCGAATTGAAGAGAACGAAAAGTCACCGAACGTGCGATGACTTTTGGAATCTCTTTGAATAACCCTGACAGACAACGCCTAGGTCTATGCAGCCTTTCTCGGTCAAAGCCAAGGATTGATACCTGCTTTTATGCCAGTTGGTGAGTCGGCGGAAGCAGGAAGTTAACGAATATTTTAATCGACATCCGCATAAAACGTGCGCACGTACCGATTAATTCTAAAATAAAATCAAATATCCGCTGTTTCCAAACGTCAAAGTATTTTGCGTCTTTATCAAGCTCCGCCTTTTTCTGGTCATCAGGCGTTAGCAATGGTCAAGTGTAAATTTATCTTGTTCAGGATGTTCTTCACCCAACTCCTTGCGTCGGAAAAGAGGAAGCACATGACTGGCCGTTTTGCAATCTGCCGGAATAGTGAAGTGAAATACAATTTAATTCTCTGTAAAAGACATTAATTCATTTCTTAAAGCCGGACGAACAGATACTCAAACGCCCGTCTTTCTATTTGTGACTTAAGACTGGGGGAAGATTTGATGGTGTCTGGGAGGTTATTCCATAATTGTGGTGTTCTGTAGGAAAATGAGGATCGAGCCACTGTCTTTTTGTATTGTGGTATTGCAAGTAAGGTGCTGGTCCTGGATCGGAGGTTATAGGATGAGGGAGCTGCTGGGGGAAGCAGTCTATTCAGGTAGGGTGGTAGCTTCCCAGAGATGCTCTTAAACACCAGGCTGGAAAGGTGAAGGGTGCGTTTAGACTCCAGCGATGGCCAGTTTAGCGCCTTTAAGGCTAGGGTCAGACGAACGCATCTTCCGTAAAAAAAAGGGCGTCCGAACGCATGGACATACTTTTTCACGGGAATACGCGATATCGCGGTCATACGATGCGCAATTTCGGCCATGATTTCTTACGGATCCAAACCAGGAAACATTGGGCGTCTGGACGTGATGTTGGCTGGACATTAGCAGCGTCTGACGTCTCCTAATCACGCACACACACCGCTAGCGGGCGCAGCGCACTCTGTACGTCAGTACTAGCGGCTCGACGTTCTTGCAAAAATGCATTCCTTTGCCGTTTGCGTTGTGCGGCCGAACTTTGTGTCTGGGCCTGCGTTGGACGTCATTGGTTGATACCACGGCCGTTATAAAGTGCGGCTTAACGCACATTCGCGTGTGGATAACACTCGCATTTAACCCCGTCTCTGCTGGAGGAGAATCGTCGCTCAGCCGTGTAAGGCGTGGCTTTTGTGCCGCTGAGGCGTTTCTGTAAATGACTCTCGGAGGCAGAAATAAGGATAAATGCACAGCTGCTTTTATAATAATGTAGCAGAGCTGCTGGAATGAGCCTTACTCACAGACTGTCACACGCTGACTGACACACACAGTGTAACCTCACAGACTGTCACACACTGACTGACACACACACAGTGTAACCTCACAGACTGTCACACGCTAACTGACACACACACAGTGTAACCTCACAGACTGTCACACGCTGACTGACACACACACAGTGTAACCTCACAGACTGTCACACGCTGACTGACACACACAGTGTAACCTCACAGACTGTCACACACTGACTGACACACACACAGTGCAACCTCACAGACTGTCACACGCTGACTGACACACACAGTGTAACCTCAGACTGTCACACGCTGACACACACACACAGTGTAACCTCACAGACTGTCACACACTGACTGACACACACACAGTGTAACCTCACAGACTGTCACACGCTAACTGACAAACACACAGTGTAACCTCACAGACTGTCACACACTGACTGACACACACACAGTGTAACCTCACAGACTGTCACACGCTGACTGACACACACAGTGTAACCTCACAGACTGTCACACACTGACTGACACACACACAGTGCAACCTCACAGACTGTCACACACTGACTGACACACACACAGTGCAACCACAGACTGTCACACACTGACTGAAGAGAATAATCGTCTCCAATTGTCCGTCCTTAACCCCTGAGTTAACTCTCCTTCTGCGCAGGGAGAGAGAAAATCCTTTAAGAATACACAGGAGGCATGTAATTTTGTCTGGCAATTTCTCTCTGCCTTCCAACGTTTTTTGACGCATATTTATGCTTCTAACAAAAACGTTGTCTCTTTATTTCATTAGTTAACATTTCAAAACATAACATAGTTCATTGGCCAGTTTCAATACAGGTCTGGTGACACATTTCTAGACAGTCCCGTGGCCTCGGCATGTGATTTCTTGAGATATCAGCATTTCTTCAAACATCAGTACTTTTTTAAGACATCAGCACTTTTTTATCACTTGAGAGAAACTTGCAAACATCAGCGTCCTTGTCATTCCAAAGACATTTGCAAACATCTTGAGAAGTGAACCTTAGTCCTATAATACTGCTGATTATTGAAGGAAAAGCAGACCACTCTGAAATTCTGGCACCCCAGCCATGGTTCTGTCCTGCTGCAATGCGTGGATGATCTCCTCGTATGCAGTTCATCAGAGGAGGCCTGCCGGGAGGATGGTAAAACACTTCCTCGTTGGTTACAGGAATGTGGGTACAAGGTTTCCCTTAAAAAAAAAAAAAAAAAATGCAGTGGTGTCAAACGCAAGTTGAATATTTAGGGTTTGTTCTCAGACAGGGGGAACGGAGCATCAGTCAGAAGAGAGTCCAGTCTGTCACGGGCCTGGTCAACCCGAAAACTAAGAAGGACATGCTGTCATTCTTAGACATGATAAACTATTGCAGACAGTGGATCCCTGACTGCTCCTACTACGATAACATTCTGAGACAAGCCACCCTGTTGGGTCAATCCAATGTGATAACGTGGTCTAATGAAATGTTAAATGCTTTTAAGGTTCTCAGAAATGCAATGATGATAAGCCCCGCGCTAGGCCTCCCTGATTATGTACTTTCATTTCATCTGTTTGCAAAGGACAATTGTAAAACCATGGCCGGGGTACGGACGCAAGAACATGGGGGCGGTTGTGCCCCATAGCATTTTTTCAAAGATTTTGCCAGTAACGGTACAAGGGATGCCGGCCTGTTTGCGTGCCCTGGCAGCATGTGCAATGGTCGTTAGTATGGCAAGCCAATACACATTAGGGTACGATCCTCACCTACCCACAACCCATGATGTTTTATTTTTACTTAAGGGCATACATACACGGCACATGTCACAGCGCTTTAGTGGATATGAAGTCACACTGCTAAGCAACCCTGCACTGCACATAGAATACAGTTCAAGTGTCTCTGGTCCAGCACCAATCCTAAACGCTTTACTGGGTCTTAAGAATACCTTAGATACCATCCCACTCGAACATGACTGTGCTCTCTCCATTGAGTCTGAAACTGCACCCCGCCCTGATCTCATGTCAACACCTGTTCCGGACGCAGATGTCGTCTTTGTTGACGGCTCCTGTACCCGCCCCAATGACAACACTTATTATGCAGGCTATGCAGTAGGTTCAACTCCCTGACACTGTCTAGAGTCAGGGCCTGTACCCTACCAGTCTGCCCAGGCAGCAGAACTGATTGCATTAACACGAGCATGCAGGCTCTATGCGGGTAGACCTGTCACGATATACACTGACTCCAAATATGTTTATGGTGTGGTCCATAACCATGGGACGATATGGGAAAAGAGGGGATTTGTGGCCGCAGATGGCAAGAAGATTTCCCATTCGACCCTGGTCACGGACCTCCTAGCAAGCATTCTTATGCCCTCTCATATAGCGGTGTTACATTGTAGAGCACACACCAGAGCCTCAGATCCTATTGCAAAAGGGAATCATCTGGCTGACCAAGCAGCTAAACGAGCAGCACAACAGGACATAGCTAAACTAGTAATACCGGGTTTTGCGACCTTCCACAATGGATAGGGACCAATTATTTTGTACCTTACAAAAATATGCAACCACAGAAGAGCTAAAGAATTGGAAATTGGTACTCCCCATCATTCTGGCTGAAATCAGAATGGCGGTTAATAGGAACACAGGCTACTCCCCCTTTGAGATACTTATGGGCAGACCCTTTCTATTACTATGGTCTACAGGTAGGCTAACAGTGGAGACAGGGGACTTAGAGCAGATAAGGGATGAATATGTTAGGCAGCTGATCTCAACCCTCGAGACAACCAGAGACGAAGTTATATTTAAGTTCCCCTTTCTTTCAGACAAATCTACCCACCTATTTAATCCAGGAGACAAGGTGCTGGTAAAGCGGCTACAGAAAGGAAAAAGACCAGAGGATTTCGCCTATGGACCAGAGACCACGGTGGTAGCCGTAACCCGCACAGCTATACTGACAGAGGACAGCCCAGTCTGGATTCAACAAGGGACCCTCTCGAGTCAAGCGGATTCAACAAGGGACCCTCTCGAGTCAAGCGGATTCAACAAAGGACTCAACAAGGGGTACTAACGGGGCAGCTAATAGCCCTGGCCTCCATCAGGAAGAGGACCCGGACCAAGAGACACTCACGAGGGCAGATAGCCCTGGTTTCCAACAAAGAGAAAATGACAACCAAGGATCCTTTTCGAAGAGTATGGAGACGCATGTGGGGGAAGAAAAAGACTGAAATAATATGTTTACCCCCCCCCTTCGGAACATATATCACAACCCCTATTGTCCACATCCCCTACCAGAAAGAACCCCAACCCAAACCATCACTGTCTGGCCACTGTTGTTTTTTTATTGTCCACCATTACTGCAGTATGATACTGTACAAGGCAACTGTATATATATGTGTAACCGATGAGTACTGGGGACATAATTGTGATTATTGGGGCGCAGTGGGGTGGGACACGGGCAATATGGTATATGGTACCTCTGATGCCGTAGTTAACAGATGGGGATATAAACCAGATAGCGCCGCACGACGACGCAGTTCCGAGGGACAAAGACTATTAAATCGTATGACTTTGATTAGGAGAGGTGGGTGGCGGTGCTCAATCAGAAGCGGAGCTCAGTCAGTACAATTGACGCTGACTATACAACACCCTATAGGCCGACACGGGTGTCTATGTAATGGGAATATACGCAACTGCCACAACCAAATTCCCTCGATACAAGTTCAAACTCCAAGATATGGCCATTTATAAGAAGGAAGAGAACCCATTCCTACCCAGGAAATATGGAGAGGTAGTGAGACCTCATCCTCTCCTACCTAACACCAAATCAAATCCCACCTATGAAGACAGCATAGTAATGGAAACAGGATTTTCAGATGTAAATGTTTGGCTAGAATGGGTAAAATTTAGTGCCCTAAACAATAACCGTACAAATTGTTATGTGTGTGGTGCTGCTAGGCCACATCTAGGCACCGTACCTTTTAATATTCCGCAAGATGTAGAAGAATGTTTTCTTAGTTTATATACTAACACCACTGATAGCCAGAGTTTATGTGAATATTGGAAGAATAGCTACCCCATACTAACACACCTCCCACAACCAGGAGAAGGGATACATGTTTACCCAGGGAACTATACCTGCTATAGGTCAGTAGGAAAAGGTAGGAACCTCACCTTCTTCCCCGAGGGTTATTGTGCCAATTATAGCGATATCAACAGTATTAAGTTACAGAATCAAGTTTTTCTGATTGGGGATCTCTACTGGATATGTGGAGACTTCAAGATTAGGGCGCGTCTGCCCCTTCAATGGTCAGGTGAATGTGCCCTAGCTAAGGCCATAATGGGATTTCATATGTTTCGGATCCTGAGGAAATTCCAAATATTAGCTCACGTCGCAGGAAAAGGGAAGTCCAAGCCCACAAGGTAGTCTTGATCCGCATGTCTATATTGATGCTATAGGGGTACCAAGAGGGGTCCCTGATGAATTTAAAGCAAGGGATCAGGTAAAGGCAGGGTTTTTAGTCATTCCTAGCACCTCTTGTTACTATTAATAAGAATGTAGATTGGATTAACTATTTATATTATAACCAGCAGAGATTTGTTAATTATACTCGCGAAGCTTTACAGGGCCTCGCTGACCAACTACAATCCACATCCATTATGACGTTCCAGAACCGGATGGCTCTGGACATGATATTGGCTGAAAAAGGTAGGTTAGGAAGATAAATAGGCACTGGGAGACTGCCATGTGTTACCAGTTCCGTGGCAGGTACAGCCCCCCCCTAGTTCTATATTGATCCACATGGGTATTGAGGGTCTCGCTCCCCAACCCATACTAACTTTCAGTAGATAGATGAAACAAAGAAAGAATCAAATAGTATGATCATACTATGATTCTAAGAGGGGATTGAAGGAAAAGGAATCCTCAGACCACCATCTGCTGACCTATAAGAAGGACCCTATAAGTAGTTAAATGACACCCCAGGAATTATAATAAGAAATAGTTTTAAGATAAATTGATAATCAGCAGTATTCATTTGGGGTTCATTTCTCAAGATGTCTTTTGAAATGTCTTTAGATACTGATCTTTAGAAATGTCTGAAGAAGTGCTGATGGCTAGCATTTCTCAAGAGATAGCATGTCTCAAGAAATCACATGCCGAGGCCACGGGACTGTCCAGAAATGTGTCACCAGACCTGTATTGAAACTGGCCAATGAACGATGTTATGTTTTGAAATGAACTAATGAAATAAAGAGCCAGCGCCTTGACACAGGGTATAAATAAGTGTCAAGAACCGTTGGAAGGCAGAGAGAGGGATGCCAGACTAAAATATGCCTCGTGTGTTTTGATTTCTCTCTCTCTCCTGCGCAGAATGAGAGTTAACTCAAGGTGTGCCTAAGACAGGGTCTTAGGGGTTAAGGACGGACAATTGGAGACGATTATTCTCTTCAATTATCAATTTATCTTAAAACTATTTCTTATATTTTAAACCTTAATTTATCTATTAATATTATAATTCATGGGGTGTTATTTAACTACTTATAGGGTCCTTCTTATAGGTTAGCAGATGGTGGTCTGAGGATTCCTTTTCCTTCACTGACTGACACACACAGTGTAACCTCACAGACTGTCACACACTGACACACACACAGTGCGCTCGTCTGACATGAGCCTAAAGGGTTAATGAAAGGCCTGACCCAGCTGTGTCTCCCTCCCTGTTCCCTCACAGCTCAGTGTCCGCCATTCCCCTCCCCCAGCACCACCACGTGACCAGCCAGTCACATGAGCTGTGATGTCATCAGAGTGCGCCCCTCCCCCTGTGTCGCTGCAGGAAGTGGTGAGTGTGTGAGGCTGTGCAGGGGGTGTCTGACCCCTTACTCCGGGCTCCATGTGACTGGAGGGGACACACACACACACACACACACACCCCTGGGAGAGGAGGAGGAGGCTCAGGTATGTGTGGGCGCCATCTCCCTCATTGAAAGCTGGTTTCTTCTTGCTGCAGTAAATGAAGGGTTAATTCTGTCTTTTGTCTCCATGGAGACGTGTGTGAATGTGTCAGACACACAGGAGAGCTCTGTGCACACAGTGTCTGGATATACACAGGGGGGGGGCGGCTCCCTATATAAGCAGCGCCCCTATATAAGGGACAGGGGGTTCAGCCGCCCCCATTGGCTCGTTGGAGGGGGTAAAGGTCACATAGCGCTCCATAAGGATCCACAGATTTTATCCCGGCCGATTAATCTGACGCAATAATGATGGAGGATCCTGCAACGTGACTGGAGGGAGAGCGGGAAAAGAGAGGTCCACAATGCGCACAGCGAAGGGTTAACCCTGTGTTACTCAGGCTGGATTCACGCCGCAGCGTTTTCATATGTGCGCATTACGTGTGGTTTTTACGCGTGTATCGCCCATACGAAAAACGTGCGAACGCGCATTGCAGTGCATTCGTGGCTATGTCTATGGCTGCAAACGTGCTGATATACGCTGATATACGCCCCAAACCAGCTCCCGTACTACTTTGGGCGTCAAGACGTTTTACAGCGCGTTCCTGGCGTAAAACACTGAGGTGTGAACAGGGGCTGTGTAACACATAACCATCCCTGTGTAACCGGATAGGAGACGCCCGGGGGCTGTGTAACACATAACCATCACTGTGTAACCGGATAGGAGACGCCCGGGGCTGTGTAACACATAACCATCACTGTGTAACCGGATAGGAGACGCCCGGGGGCTGTGTAACACATAACCATCACACTGTGTAACCGGATAGGAGACGGCCGGGGGCTGTGTAACACATAACCATCACTGTGTAACCAGATAGGAGACGCCCGGGGCTGTGTAACACATAACCATCACTGTGTAACCGGATAGGAGACGCCCGGGGGCTGTGTAACACATAACCATCACTGTGTAACCGATAGGAGACGCCCGGGGGCTGTGTAACACATAACCATCACTGTGTAACCGGATAGGAGACGCCCGGGGGCTGTGGTAACACATAACCATCACTGTGTAACCGGATAGGAGACGCCCGGGGGCTGTTGTAACGCATACCATCACTGTGTAACCGATAGGAGACACCCGGGGGCTGTGTAACACATAACCATCACTGTGTGACCGGATAGGAGACGCCCGGGGGCTGTGTAACACATAACCATCACTGTGTAACCGGATAGGAGACGCCCGGGGCTGTGTAACACATAACCATCACTGTGTAACCGGATAGGAGACGCCGGGGGCTGTGTAACACATAACCATCACTGTGTAACCGGATAGGAGACGGCCGGGGGCTGTGTAACACATAACCATCACTGTGTAACCGGATAGGAGACGCCCGGGGGTCTGTGTAACACATAACCATCACTGTGTAACCGGATAGGAGACGCCCGGGGCTGTGTAACACATAACCATCACTGTGTAACCGGATAGGAGACGCCCGGGGGCTGTGTAACACATAACCATCACTGTGTAACCGGATAGGAGATGCCCGGGGGCTGTGTAACACATAACCATCACTGTGTAACCGGATAGGAGACGCCCGGGGGCTGTGTAACACATAACCATCACTGTGTAACACATAACCATCACTGTGTAACCGGATAGGAGACGCCCGGGGGCTGTGTAACACATAACCATCACTGTGTAGCCGGATAGGAGACGCCCGGGGCTGTGTAACACATAACCATCACTGTGTAGCGGATAGGAGACGCCCGGGGCTGTGTAACACATAACCATCACTGTGTAACCGGATAGGAGTCGGGCGGGTGTAAATTACTATTTAATGAAGGGGGGGGGGTCTGAGACGCCGTATTACCTGTGTGATCTAACATGTACCAGGTCCCATCCAGCTCATCACAAACACCAGTTTAATGGAACGCACAATACTATGTAATAAATCACACGCCGTGACAGAGGACGCGGGCCTTGATGTGTACGTGGTGACAGGAGGAGCTGCATGTACACACAAACCTGCATTCACTTTGTGAGCAGGAAACCATAACACGACCAGATCCATCTGAAGCTGAGCACAATATCTGTCTCTAATCTCAGACACATCGCGGCTCCTCTACTCGTTCCTCCACAAGATCCGGCCGTCCAGGTAACCTGTGATAATGGATCCACACACAGCCAGGGATCCGCTGAGCCAGGATCCTGGATCTAACTCTGGAGATGATCTTTCTGCTGACTGAAGAGGTAAGAGATTCCATGAGATTCCATATTGCTGCTGACATAGAAAAATGTCGGCAGATAAGAACCTTTCGGCCCATCTAGTCGCCCAATTACATGGATACTTTACCTGGATTATCTTTTGTTTAGGATAGCCTTATGCCTATCCCATGCCTGATTAAATTCAATTACTGTTTTGGCCTCTACCACTTCTACTGGAAGACTGTTCCATGTATCCACCACCCTCTCAGTAAAATAATGCTTCCTGATGTTACTTTTAAACCTTTGCCCCTCTAATCTAAGACTATGTCCTCTTGTTTTGCTATTTTGTTTCCTTTTAAATATACTCCCTTCCTCTACCTTGTGGATTCCCTTTACGTATTTAAATGTTTCTATCATATCTCCTCTGTCTCGTCTTTTTTCCAAGCTGTACATGTAAGATCATTAAGCCTTTCCTGGTAACTTTTTCTCCTTCAAGCCGTACACCATTTTAGTAGCCCTTCTCTGAACTCTCTCTATAGATGTCTATATCCTTCTGGAGATACGGTCTCCAGTACTGCACACAGTACTCCAAGTGAGGTCTCACCAGTGCTCTGTACAGTGGCATGAGCACTTCCCTTTTCCTACTGCTAATACAGGCTCTCCCTACACAACCAAGCATTCTGCCAGCATTTCCAAGCATTCTGCCAGCATTTCCTGCTGCTCTATTACATTGCCTACTTACCCTTAAGATCCTCTGCAATAATAACCCCTCAATCCCAACCCTCAGATGTATCAAATATTCTATATTCAGCCCTTGGGTTTTTACGTCCCAGGTGCATTATCTTGCACTTATCCACATTAAAACTCAATTGCCACAGCTCCCACCATTTTTTTAGCTTACCTAAATCATTTGTCATTTGGCTGATCCCTCCAGGAACGTCAACCCTGTTACAAATCTTTGTGTCATCAGCAAAAAGACATACTTTTCCATTAATACCTTCTGCAATATCACTAATAAAATATTTAGAGAATGGGTCCAAGTACTGACCCTGAGGTACCCCACTGGTAACAAGACCTTGCGCCGAATAAACTCCATTTCCACAACCCTCTGTTGGCTGTCACTCAGCCACTGCCTAATCCATTCAACAATATTGGAATCCAAGCTCAAAGATTGCAATTTATTGATAAGCCTTCTATGCGGAACAGTATCAAAAGCCTTACTGAAATCTAAATAAGCAATGTCTACTGCACCACCTGTGTCTATTATTTTTGTTACCCAATCAAAAAAATCAATAAGATTAGTTTGGCATGATCTCCCTGAGGTAAACCCATGTTGTTTCTGATCCTGTAATCTGTTTTTAGATGTTCAACAATCCTTTCCTTTAACATATGGTTTCATTAATTTCCCCACTACTGACGTAAGACTTAACTGGCCATATAGTTCCCCGATTCCTCCCTACTACCCTTCTTGTAAATGGGCACAACATTGCTAATTTCCAGTCTTCTGGGACGACTCCCGTTAGCAAGGATTGGTTAAATAAATCTGTTAACGGTTTTGCTATTACACCACTGAGCTCTTTTAATAATTTAGGGTGGACCCCATCAGGCCCCATTGACTTATTTGTCTTTTACTTTAGACAGCTGCTGTAGAACCTCCTCCTCTGTAAACTCATATGTAAATTGTCTCTTTAGTGTTTCCTCCTAACTGAGGTCCCTTTCCTTCCTTTTTTTCTGCAAGACTGAACAAAAATATTCATTGAGGCAGTCAGCGAGACTTTTATCCTCTTCTACATACCTTCCCCTTTGTTTTTAATCTAACTAATCCTTGTTTTACTTTTCTCTTTCTCGTTTATGTATCTAAAAAATGTTTTGTCCCCTTTTTTACTGACTGAGCTATTTTCTCTTCTGGTGTGTGCTTTGGAAGCTCTTATAAATTGCTTTGCCTCTTTCTGCCTAATCTTATAGGTTTGCCTATCTTCTTCACTCTGAGTTGTTTTATAATTATTGAATGCTATCTTTTTGTTCTTCACTATTTTGGCCACTTCTGCAGAGAGTACCACAGTGGTTTCTTCCCTTTTTTGTTTTTGCTAACAAGTCGAATGCAATTGCCTGTGGCCTTCAATAATGCTTCTTTAAAATAATCCCATTTCTCCTGGACTCCCTTTAAACTCCTCCAGTCTGATAATGACTCCTTCACACAAATCTCATTTTAGAAAAAAAATCTGTTTTTTTTTTAAAATCTAAAACTTTTGTTTTTGTGTGGTGCGGCTCCATCCCTGTTGTTATATTAAACCATACTGACTGTGATCACTAGATCCCAAATTTTCACCTACAACAACGTCCGATACCAAACCTCCATTTGTGAGTATTAAATCCAATATGGCCTCTTTACGGGTCGGCTCCTCAACTACTTGTGTTAGAGATAATCCCAGTAAGAGTTTAGAATATTTGTAGTCCTGGTGCACCCAGCGTTTTGGTTTTCCAGTTCACATCAGGAAGATTAAAGTCCCCCATGATAATAACTTCCCCCTTCATTGCCATTTTGGCTATTTCCTCAAACAGCATTAAATGCCCTAAATCCCCCTGGAGCTGTGTGACCCAGGAGACATTTCAGAGGCAGATCAGTAGTAGATTGATGTGTAAATAAAGGTTCCAGCACACCATACAGCACACTATGGAGATAACACACTGACACATACACAAAAGCATGGGGGGGGGGCCCGGGGGCGACATGTTTATACCTCTCCTATATTGCCCTCACTCTCAATGATTAGGGTCATATGGTGGTGAAGATCCATGAGATGGTCAGTGACAGCAGCCGTCACCAAATATCAGGACACGGCAGGAGCCAAAGCTTCAATACGGAGCCTCCACCTCACTCAGGAATCCAAAACCATGAGAAGATCCTGGAGCTGAGCAATCAGATCATCCGTCTGCTGACTGGAGAGGTGAGGCTGCTGGGAATGGGACATTATACGCTAACACCAAGGCATGTGTCTGGATGTGACTGTGTCATTGTGTGTGTCAGGTTCCTATACGCTGTGAGGATGTCACTGTCTATCTCTCCATGGAGGAGTGGGAGTATGTGTGGAGCGACACAAGGAGCTCTATGAGGACCTCATGATGGAGGATCACCGGCCTGTTATTACAGGGGTAAGAGATGCTTAATTCTCATAATGTTTGTGTCCAATCCCAGAGCAACGTGTCCCAATAATCCCCTGAAAATGCTGGCTGTGCCGTGTAATAGACGTGTTCCTGAATGAACGTCTCACGTGTTCATTGTGATTTATCCCAATAGATCAATCTGTATCG
>RXON01003835.1:0-11231 GCA_009667805.1 Leptobrachium leishanense
TTACTTATTTTTTTTGTAACAGCCCTCTTTATTATCATTCCCTGGACCTCCTATGAAAATTTCAGACATTTTCGCTCAGTAGTTTCTTTGCAAACAGCGTTTCTTTTTCCCAGATTCATACAAATGGTTTTGCTAATTTATTCACTGCCTCCTCTACGTCACAGCTGCTTCGGCTCTGTGTGATTCGGCTCATGTTCGGCTCCTGTTCGGCTTTTTCAAAGGTTAATCCAGATGTTTTTGCTTGTTTTCAGCGTGCATTCGGTTACGTTTCGTCAGGTTTGCGGCAGCTTTTCCCTGCAATTCGGGGACCCTGTGCTGTTTGCTGAATACACCACAGGGTCACCGAAATGCAATCGGCAAAAGGAACCGAATTGAAGAGAACGAAAAGTCACCGAACGTGCGGTGACTTTTCGAATCTCTTTGGATAACCCTGATAGATTACAGGATCAGAAACAACATGGGTTTACCTCAGGGAGATCATGCCAAACTAGTCTTATTGATTTTTTTGATTGGGTATAAAAATAATAGACACAGGTGGTGCAGTAGACATTGCTTATTTAGATTTCAGTAAGGCTTTTGATACTGTTCCGCATAGAAGGCTTATCAATAAATTGCAATCTTTGAGCTTGGATTCCAATATTGTTGAATGGATTAGGCAGTGGCTGAGTGACAGACAACAGAGGGTTGTGGTAAATGGAGTTTATTCGGCGCAAGGTCTTGTTACCAGTGGGGTACCTCAGGGGTCAGTACTTGGACCCATTCTCTTTAATATTTTTATTAGTGATATTGCAGAAGGTATTAATGGAAAAGTATGTCTTTTTGCTGATGACACAAAGATTTGCAACAGGGTTGATGTTCCTGGAGGGATCAGCCAAATGACAAAGGATTTAGGTAAACTAAAAAAATGGTGGGAGCTGTGGCAATTGAGTTTTAATGTGGATAAGTGCAAGATAATGCACCTGGGACGTAAATACCCAAGGGCTGAATATAGAATATTTGATACATCTGAGGGTTGGGATTTAGGGGTCATTATTTCAGAGGATCTAAGGGTAAGTAGTCAATGTAATAGAGCAGCAGGAAATGCTGGCAGAATGCTTGGTTGTGTAGGGAGAGGTATTAGCAGTAGGAAAAGGGAAGTGCTCATGCCACTGTACAGAGCACTGGTGAGACCTCACTTGGAGTACTGTGTGCAGTACTGGAGACCGTATCTCCAGAAGGATATAGACATCTTAGAGAGAGTTCAGAGAAGGGCTACTAAAATGGTGTATGGCTTGAAGGAGAAAAGTTACCAGGAAAGGGTTAATGATCTTAACATGTACACCTTGGAAAAAAGACGAGACAGAGAAGATATGATAGAAACATTTAAATACGTAAAGGGAATCCACAAGGTAGAGGAAGGGAGTATATTTAAAAGGAAACAAAGTAGCAAAACAAGAGGACATAGTCTTCGATTAGAGGGGCAAAGGTTTACAAGTAACATCAGGAAGCATTATTTTACTGAGAGGGTGGTGGATACATGGAACAGCCTTCCAGTAGAAGTGGTAGAGGCCAAAACAGTGATTGAATTTAAGCAGGCATGGGATAGGCATAAGGCTATCCTAAACAAAAGATAAATCCAGGTAAAGTATCCATGTAATTGGGCGACTAGATGGGCCGAAAGGTTCTTATCTGCCGACATTTTTCTATGTTCTATGTTTCTCTACAATCACCAGGCACCTGTTGTAGAATGCAAAACAAAGACTGATTCTTTATTGTAAAACCACAGATAAACACAGTGTAGGGACAACCCTCCCTTCCAGAATTAATTGCTGATTAGATCAGATAACTCCAGTCACTGGACAATAGGAAGAGGCATTCAACACAATGGATTGTTTACCTATGCATTCTTATCTTAACCTGCCTGCTAGATTTATTTAGTTTTATTTATAAAGGATTTTACTAGGAAGGATACATTGAGATTTTTCTCATTTTCAAGTATGTCCAGGGTAGATCCTATTGGGAAGGGGGAGGTTTGAGGAAAGCAGGGGAATGGAAGGAATCTTCTTACAGCAAGTGTACAATATACAGACAGAGGACGGCTAATACGGAAATGTACACTATAGAGAGAGAGAGAGAGAGGTACTACCTTGGTCCATAGTAGGAAGGAGGCTAGCCTCAGGCTCCTCCAACTGCCCCAATGACAGCTGAGTCTGTCACACAGGAGTTCAAATTTAATTAGACAAATGAATATAAACACAAATAAAATGTTCATTTTTAAACATTTGTTGAGAATCCTTTACTAGCAATAAATGGCTGAAGTCTGGAACCCATGGGCATTACCAGAGACTTGGTTTCCTCCTCTCTGATGCTTTGCCAGGCTCTAACTGCAGTGTCTTCAGTTGTTCTTTGTTTGTGGCTCTTTCTGCCTTTAGTTTTGCTTCAGCGAGTGAAATGCGGCTCAATTGGGTTGAGATCAGGTGATTGACATGGCCATTGCAGAATATTCCGCCTGTTTTCGTTCAGCTCCTGGGTTGCTTTTGCCGTGTGTTTAGGATCATTGTCCATCTGTCCTGTGAAGCGCCGTCCAATCAACTTAGCAGCATTTGCTGAATCAACCAATATATCTCTAAAAACTGCTGAATTTGGGATCAGTGTGGAAGATCTTTCGATGGCTCTGAAATCGGAGGCCTGACATAGGACACATAATGTGAAAGGCCTTTGGGTCCTGGAGTTTGTGTTCACTGACTCTGTTTTGGACCCATAAATAGTACAATTAGCGTGTGTAGTGCTCACAATGTTCCAGATCGACAGTATTCACTCTCAAGCGATTCTTGTAGCTTCTACAATTTCTTTATTCAGTTCCCTCAAAAAGAAAAAAAGGAAACATTTCATAGCGCAACACATTGGAATTCACAGATTATAAAAGACATGATTGGTACCACTCACACTTTCAAGAGCCAACTGGCTCCAGGGCAGATGCTTCTGGGTTATTCGTCGGCCACCAACAGCCCTCCCGATATTCCACGTCTTCTCTGTTACTTAAACATAAAGTGTAGCTGTCATAGTGCAGTCTGTGACAATAGAGGATAGAAATATCTCTAGGGTCGATTTACTCACGTGATGTGGGATCCAACCCGGTCCTGAGGACATACACTCAGTTGTTGTTCAGTATTGGATACAACTTCCAGAATAATAAACACCTTACCTTTCTCAGATGGATCCAGGACAACACAAACGTATTATATATAAGCCAAAGCTGTAATGAGCATATAACATTAATAAAAGAAGTGTAAAACACACCCAGAATGCATTTCACCTTCAGGATAAATATTACCCTGGCGCATAGATTATTGTCTGCTGTATCTGTGAGCAAATCTTTCAAAATAACCCATTTTATAAAAAACATGTACACAAACTGTTTAGAGGGGAGTTGTGATGAAAAGTCCTGAAGCAACAAGAGGTGACGCTACTCACGGTGCACCTGAAGGAGAATCAGGCTGGAAGATGGTTGCTACTATGAGCCAGGCAGCCATCTTGTTCAGAATATTGGTTCACCAGTAAATAGAATAGATTTCATTTAGAAGAGAAGAGCTGAGCTCATGTAGAATTTAAGGAATGTGTGGTAGATTAGAAAAGCTAACAAGAAATCCAGGCAGGACAGCTCTTGGCACTTGCAGAGAGACAAGAAGATTTATGAATGAGGCAAGGTCAGTGCGATGTGCCGAGGAACAAAGAGAACATAGAAAACAGACTAGGTCCCTGGCTATCTGAATAAACAAAGCCAACAGGGAGGGAGGCGCTGGCCGGAGAAAGACAGCACAACAAATCACAGACTGTCAAACTAACATGAAGTGTATCAATTTATAGTTAAATGTGGAATGTTCTTTGTGTTTATGCTAATGATGGGAGGTATTAACCCACGTGGGGTGGAATAAAGTGTCACAGGGAGGTGGGCTAATTGGGATGTACCTAATTACGTATTTTTGGGTATAAGACCCCTTGCACGGGGTGAAAGGGGGGCTCACTCTTAGAGATTCAATCCTGTGTGAGCACTTGTGTGACGACACAATAAACGTTTGCCTTTCCTGAAGAGACTCGTGTTTGGACAATCCTTGCTTGTGTCTGGTCCGGCGCCGTTTTAGAAGTGAACCAGTCTGACTCCGGTTACACACCTACACAAAGATTAGAAAACATTTTACATTACACTAAGATTTCTCAGAATGGAGGCAATCTGTCTTATTACATTTACTGATTGTGAACTGATGTTAATAATAGACATGTTTCCAAGCGCTCAGAATCTGTGTGGACTTTCAGTATGAATAACATTTTATCTTACAAAGCTTCAACCCCTTCCCGACCGCTGACGTACCATGTACGTCCTGCCCAGCGGGCTCCTAACCTCCCTCCCACCGATACTCACCTCTCTCGCCGGCTCCCACGATGTCTATGGCAAGCTTCAAGCTTTCCTTGCCATTTCCTGGGGGCCGGAAGATCTGATGACATCATCACGCTGTAGGATGACATCATCAGCCCAGGGCGGTGGGCAGAATTCAGGAAGGAGAGGGGGCTCTCCTCTATCTCCCAAACCGTTTAAGCTAGAGCGATGCAAGTCTCCCCTTTTTTCAGTGGTGTACAGCATTAACTGTTTCTATGCCAGATTGTTATTTCGGCACAACATTTTAAAAAAAATTAAATAAATAAATAAATTATAAAACTAATAATAATAATATATATTTTTTTTATCTGTGGGAGGTTTAGTAAAATACTAATAGTACCTAGTCTGTCATCTAAAAATAATTATCATAAAATGGTCAGAATGAGCTCAGCGGACATAGGGGAACTGGCTCAGCAGTGAAGGGGTTAAAAAGCAAAAACATGAAAAATTGGGTATTTCTATTCTCGGGACAATATTTTATCCGGGGTCTTTTTTTGGTGGTTGTAAGTCTTGGGGATTAAATTACGAAAAAGTGTGTTTTTACAATTTTTTCTAAATATTTCATATGTTTTTCTAGTAAATTATTCGATATGATGGAAATAATGGTATTTAATAGAAAGTCAATTTAATGGCGGGAAAAATGGTGTATAATATGTGTGGGTTGAATTAACGAGTAAGAGTAAAATTTGACCTAAAAACTAAGAGCGCAGAAACGTAAAAACAGCAGCGGTCACTATAGGGCGGATT
Organism: Leptobrachium leishanense; assembly: GCA_009667805.1. Lineage (NCBI taxonomy): Eukaryota > Metazoa > Chordata > Amphibia > Anura > Megophryidae > Leptobrachium > Leptobrachium leishanense. The sequence goes on from RXON01003835.1 coordinate 5,162, forward strand.
AGTGTAAAAGCGCCCGGGCAGTAAGGGGTTAATGCAGTGTGTGATATCACTGACCTTTATACACAAGTAGGGTGCGAGCTATTTGCAGACGTGCATGGCTCACAGCTTCCGCAGAGGTCTTCACACTCTGGATGGTCTTGGTTCTTAGGAAGTCCTTTCCAAACTGTAAAATAACAGTTAACTGACAGGTTTAAACATTTGTTATGAATTGACTGAATCAAATGGGACCAAACTTTTACCATCAAAATGAAAACACCACAACTACTGCGGTCCTGCTGGTTCTGGTCCATGATGCAGGTTTTCCATTGGACTCCCTGGTCTTTCCGCTTGTTGAACCTCAGAAACAAACTAATGAAAACAATTGCAATTAATGCACATAGGTTTGTTACACGACCGTTTCTGTAACACGATCACTTACCTCCAGTTTTCATGCAATTTAGAACAATAGGGTATTTCTTTCCCCATCGGGTCAATCACCAAAAGTATCTTCACGGACATCATGATAATCTAGAGCAATTAAAAAAAGAATGTTTGTTATTGAAATTCATCCTTTTAATATATAGAGCAGTTACACTCTGCATAGTCATAGGGTTAAAGTTAAATATCTGTATACATAACAAAATGAATTGGAATATTATAGTGTACAAACAGGAGTAAAGAAAGGGAAACTTTCTTCACAATAAATAGCAGCAAAATCCAGTGATTTCGGGTGTGTTTACTGGACACGGCCAAAGATCCTCTGGAAACATCTCCTGAAGAATAGGTGTAAAGGGAGGTTAGCAATAAATCTTAGATAATTAATAGATAGATAACGTGCCCATTATGACAATTAACTAACCTTCCACCTTTACGCGCTTTACCATGGAACAATGCTGTTGAAACCACTGCACGAGGCTGTCGGACTGATTCCTGTTATAAATTTAATTAAAATTTAGAATTTTGAAATAAAAAAAACCCCCAACCATTAAAGAGAAGTATACACATAGCTCACACATAATTCACACTTGCCTGCTGGTTTTTAACCCCTTCACTGCTGAGCCATTTCACATCTTAAAAAAACATATTATTCTTTTTTTTTATTATTATTTTTATCAATTTTTTTCTTTACCTTAAAAATGGTCATATTTGGTATCATTGGAAAGCCATGCTCTGGCCTTTCTAATGATACCAAAATTGACCCTGCTAGCTGCCAGGAGTCAGGAGATATCGGGGTTCAAGGAACCCTCTATCTCCACCCCATCTTTCCTTAGGAGTCAATTAGGACGTTCCCCACACGTCCCCAGCAGTGAAAGGTTTTAATCAGGTGGTGGAGGTATGCGTCAATAACCTGCATTGTAGAAGATTTTAACAAATTTATAAAAACAATCTTAGGCTAGGGACAGATGAGCGCATTTCTGCGGCCACCGTCAAAATGTACGTCGATGCGTGCGCACGCATTTTTTCACGGAATACGCTTAAGTGGTCAGACGATGCGCAATTCTGGACGTATTTCATGACGATGGGGTAAAAAGAGTCTAGGGAAATCCGGCTGTTTGAACGTTATGTTGGCCGCACACTAGCAGCGTCTGACGTCTCCTAATCACGCACACACGCTGCTATGCGGCCGCAGCGCACTCTGTACGTCAGTACCAGCGGTTTAACGTTCTCGAAAAAAATGCGTTCATTTTCCACTTGCGTTGCGCGGCCGGACTTTTGTGCGACCGTACGTCGTATATTGGCCGTCATTGCATGGCATCTGCTGCTAGTGCGGCCGTGATTATGTGCGCCAGAACGCACGTTCGCACTGCCTCAGTCTGACCCTAGCCTTAGATGTTTTGCTTTTGGAAACATTTTTCAACTGTGTCGTCCCTTACCTCGTCAACCAGCCATTCACTTCCACGTAGTGTGTGCAATGAAGACACATACAGTTTGTATGGTCCCACCTCCACTGCTACCGAGCCATCATCTTCCTTAGCCCACAGCATTTTTACTGTTGAAAAAGGGAGGGGATTATTATTATGTTCATATCAATCTATTTATATATACTCAGATGGAGTATATGAGAGATGAAATTAACCCTTTCCATGCGGAGGATGCGCTCAGCGCTGAGCGCGTCCTCCCTTTGCAGCGGTGATCGCCCGGGATTCCGGTCGATCGCGGCGGCCTGACATCCTCAATGTCAGCCCAGCCTCCGGGCCCCCAGCGGGCAGGATAGACGTCATCGCGCCTGCGCGATGACATCTATTTCAGGCACCCCCCCGCCATTGCTGGGAAGGTGCCTGAGGGGAGGTGGGGAGGTCCTTCGGACCTCTCCCCCTCCCCGTCCGTGCGGGCCATCGGGTAAAGACAGGTACCGCTTGGAAGGGCACAGCCTGCCCTTCCAAGCGGCGGCTGTCTTTAACCCCTAGGGGGCTGGATTGCGATATGGCACTAACATGCGCCGTATTGCGTTCCCCTACTGGAGCTGCCCAACATCTTGGATGTCGGCCAAGGTTCCGGGATATCCCCCTAATGACTGGCATCATCGCGCGGTTGGCGCCAGTTTCGCAATTAACCCCTTGCTGCCACCTATGGTGGAGATAGGGGTTCCAATGAACCCCCTATCTCTCGATCTGTGACAGCTAGGGGTTCATGTTTGATATCATTGGAACTGCCAGAGCATGGCCTTTCCAATGATACCAAACATGATCATGTGTAATGTAAAAAAATAATTAAAAATAAAAATTATTTTAAAAAAATAAAAAATTTAAATTTAAAAAAAAATAAAACAAAACAAAACAAAAAAAGTTTTTTTAATTATTGCAGCAATATTGTTTCCATTTCAATTATAATGTGAACAATGATGCTGCACTAAGGATTTTTTCTATGGGGGATGTTTGCTAAAAAACACGTAATTTTCCCCCAAAAAAGTAACGATTCCCGTTTCAAATTTTTTTAACAAGTGCAACCCATAGAAAATATAACTCCAAACGCTCGCATGTTAAAATGTGAAAAAAAAACCACTTTAAACATTGTAAATTATTGAAAATTCATATTTTATTGCATATTTTGTTATAAATCGGCCTTTCTCTGAACAACCCTGAGAGAGGTGAAAGCCAGGAGAACTGGCAGGAGAAGAGAACAATCTAGACCAATTAGCCAATTTGGAAAGTGAGTTAAATGAGAGAATTTTTCTGGTTTGGCTATTTTGACCTTGAATTTTCACTTCTCCAGTTATTCTCCTGCTTTTCACCGCTCTCTGAATAACCCTGTGAATGTTTAATCCCGAGGTGAAAAATAACATTGCTTAAGGCTGGGGTCAGACGAGCGCAGTCATCACGTCCGTGTTGCCGCACATTTGTACGTCCGTGGCAGCATAACATTCTGACCAATGGAGCCCCACACACGAAGTACGTCCGCACGGAAGTGCGGATGCATGGCAGACGCAGCAAACGGACGCAGGTTAGGCAAGAACGTAATACTGCTAGAACGGACGTGCGGAGTGCGCCACGTCCGCAACGTCCGTGTAGCTTTGTATGTGAGTGATGAAACGAGGTCAGATGGACTTTATTTATACGTCCAGCATTTTTGACGGACAGAATGTTTTTTCATTGTAATTTATTTTCCTGCTACATCAGTCAAAAAATACGTCAGTGAAAAAAAACGGACTGTTTGGCCACTACCTTGTTGTCAGTCAGTAAGTACGTCCGTACTGCACGGACGCACAGTCCGTACAAAATACACTCATCTGACCCTAGCCTTAGATGTTATTTTGAATTTTTTTCAAACACCAGTTAACCACTTGGCTGCTATGGATGCGCTCAGCGCGTCCAGCAAGTGGTTCACCTGTGCTATGACGCGCTGAGCGCGTCCATGCACAGGAGGCAGCAATCCGCTGGATTCCGGCGGATTGCTGCGCCCCCCGGTGTGGGCTGACATCTTGGATGTCAGCCCAGCACTCCGGGACCCCGGCGGAGCAATTAGATGTCATCGCGGCGGCGCGATGACATCTAATTCAGGCGCCCCCCCGCATGTGCGGAGGAAGCGCCTGAAAGGGAGGGGGGGACCTCTCTCCCTCCTGATCACCGGGGGCAGAGGGTTAATCCAGGCACCGTTTGGAAGGCACAGCCTGCCCTTCCAAACGGTGGCTGTGATTAACCCCTGGGGAGTCGGATCACGAATCGGCGCTGAAAAGCGCCGGATCGTGATCCTCTCCTGAAGCTGGCCGACATCTTGGATGTCGGCCAAGCCTCCAGGAACTCCCCTGAGGACTGGCGTCATCGTGCATAGCACAATGACGCCAGTCCTGGAGTTAACCCCTAGCTGCCACCAATGGTGGAGATAGGGGGTTCCAATGAACCCCCTATCTCCCGATCCGTGGCAGCTAGGGGTTAATGTTTGATATCGTTGGATCGGCCAGAGCATGGCCTTTCCAAGGATACCAAACATGAGCATGAAAAATGTTTTTATAAAAAAAATAAAGTATATATTTTAAAAAAAATTTCTAAAAAAAATATATATATATATTAATTTTACATGTATTTCAAAATACATTTCAATTATAATGTGAACAATAATGCTGCACTAACAATTTTTGTATGCGGTGCGTTTGTTAAAAAAGCAAAATTTTCCCCAAAAAAAATGTAACGAGACCCCATTTCTAATTTTTTTAACAAGCGCACCCCATACAAAATATAACCGCAAACGATCGCATGTTAAAATGTGAAAAAAAACACTTTACACATAATAAATTATTGAAAATTCAAATTTTATTGCATTTTTGTTATAATATACAGACATGACATAACGTATACATATAATAATGACATATTATGAATCTGCCAAGTCTGCCGGAAAGAACCATATATAATATGTCTGGGTCATATATCAAAATATGGCTACAAAATGCGGTTAACATGATGAGCGAAAGCGGTAAAAATGACCTCAGCACAGAGGTGTGAAAAGCCTCAGCAGCGAAAGGGTTAAATGCAGCATATTAGGATGTTTTAGGGAAATTAATTCTCAAATCTCAATCAGAAGCAGACACCACCCCACCCTCAGTATATTGTACAATGTATCAAATTGATTACCAGACTAAAAACACCTGGTGTTATGCCCGTTTGTGAACAGATGTCATTTAGAGTTGATAATCTTTCCACGTACACATTAGTTTTTAATTCAATATCTAATAAACTGTTGCTTATAATATTCTGCAGTAAAGAGTCTCTTTATTTCTAGATTTTTTAGTATTTTTTTAAGCATTTTCTAGACTTTTTTCAAAATTTCTTTTTTTTTTTCGAACTCGAACCGAACACACCCAAAAAGTTCGAAATTCGTGAACTTTAGAACTGCCAAAGTTCGGGTCGAACTCCGAAACGTCCGAACCCGAACAGCTCATCCCTAGCGTTTACCTATAGGATCCACATCGCATTAACATCACAGCTTTATATTGTCATAAGATATTGCACAATCCGGAAAAACAACTTTATTTGGTTTTTTGAAGCAATTGTTATATTAGAAATGGAGCAAACTATTAAGTAGGGGTTTAACTATTTGGTTGGGTTATACCATATGAGCTGTATATTTTTAATTGGATGCATGAGGTCGCTGGTGCACCGGACTAACTTTATTTTGTGGTTTTATTCTTTATTATAATAAATGATACATTATTTTATGGTCTTTATATTTGATTCTCTAACGATAACTTTCTTTCAGTAACGCGTGTAGTCTAGGTAATAACACGGGTTCACCCCGAGGCTTTAAGGGTCTATTGTCGAGAATCTGATTTAGCAAAACTTTATCTATTATATTTCCCTTTTTTTTTTTTAAAAAAGTTTATTATAGATTCAATCATTACAGGATAAAAGAAAGGTAGATGACATGTAATACAGTGAAATTATTCCCTTTAGGCATATTAATAGACAACTCCCAACATAGTGTTACGACTTTTTACAACCGTTAGACATTCAAAATAACTATCCAGCGCCCTTGAGTATGATGTCGGCAACAGAGGCGGGTCCGTGAGCGAATTCGACAGAAACCATTCAGTGAATTGAAAGTCCTTTTTAATCCGGGACACACTATCCTCAGGTAGATGATGAATAAAAGGCCC
>RXON01003836.1:0-20923 GCA_009667805.1 Leptobrachium leishanense
GGAATGATAATAAGAGGGCTGTTACAAAAAAAATAAGTAAACTGAAAAAAAATCAAAAAAAAATCGGACTTTTAAAAAAAAAAAAAAAAAAAAAAGCTTAAAGTATCCTAAAAAATCTATAAATAAAGAGACTTTTTGCGTGCAGAATTTTATAATGAACGGTTTATTAGATATTGAATTAAAACGGGAATTTTTACATTGAAGCCTATGGGATTCTCCTGAATAAATGCCGAATCACCGAATGGCAGAGCATTCGGGAACCTTTCACTGCTGGTTTGTGTTCTCTGAATAGACGAAGCAGTGCTTTTTATGGGGGATCACTGCCCTCGAACAGGCACCGAACAGGCACCGTATGTGCAGGCAATTCGCAGGATTGGGCGAATTGCCTGCTCTCTGGATGCCGAATGGTCAGGAAAGGTACCGAACGCTGATTTTCAGCATTCCGGTTACCTTTCTCAAGCAATTCGGATCTCTTTGGATACCCTGTATGTGTTTTTAGATGTTCAGCAATCCTTTCCTTTAACATGGTTTCCATTAATTTCCCCACTACTGACGTAAAGACTAACTGGCCTATAGTTCCCCGATTCCTCCTACTACCCTTCTTGTAAATGGGCACAACATTTGCTAATTTCCAGTCTTCTGGGACGACTCCCGTTAGCAAGGATTGGTTAAATAAATCTGTTAACGGTTTTGCTATGACATCACTGAGCTCTTTTAATAATTTAGGGGGATCCCATCAGGCCCATTGACTTATTGTCTTTACTTTAGACAGCTGCTTTAGAACCTCCTCCTCTGTAAACTCATATGTAAATGTCCTCATCCCTACTCCTAATCTCCGCTCGTTATCTATAAAAAGACACCTGGAGCCAGAAATCAGCTGATTGATCGATTTCACTCATTAATGCAAATCAATTCAGAACTTTTTTGAAATGTTTTTTCTGGATGTTTTTGTGTTTTTCTGTCTCTCACTGTTACAATAAACCATTAAATGATTCAGTGGGTAAAGGTACAGAATCAGCAGGGGGTCAAATCATCCCCTCACTGTATACACACACACACATACACACAGACACATTACACACACACAGACACACACACAAACACACACACACACACACACAGACAAACCACACACACAACACAGACAACAAACACACAGACACACACACACACAGGACACACACACGCAGACACACACACACAACATTTAAGGAGCCGCTAAAGCCAGGCTCACAAACTCCCCTATTCCCAGACTTTATAGGCGACATCACAAAATATTACGACATTTATATCAATAAATGTTAAATTAAAATCAAAGCAAAGTATCTTATTCCATTTATTAGAGTTTACAGCAATTTTCCAAACCTGTCCCCGGACCCTCTAACTGGCCACATTTTGCAGATCTCCTCGGGGAAATCCTCCAATCACTGAGAAGCAAATGATATCACTGTGCTGGGCTTCAGATATCTGCAAACCTGGCCTGTCAGCGCTCCTGAGGACAGGTTTGGGAAACAATGGTTTACAGACTCATTGCTGGGAGTTTTATTGCTGTGCAGCTCTGTTATACACCTGCACTCCCTGAATATATTGGGGAGCGCCTAAAAGGAGGAACATTTGAAAGAAGGGGAAAAGGGGGATTTGGGCCAAAATAGGGCTGTCCCTCAAAGTAGGGACATTTGGGAGATATTGCACCCAGGTACACACTCACACACAGCTGTATACAGACACACACTCACTGACACATACACAGCTATATACACATCCATATATACACAGATACACACACAGGTTTGGACATACAGTATACACACTATAGAAGTTTACATATTTTGAGTGTATCCAGGAAATAGTCTTTTCGTGAAATCCAGAGGTTTGATACATAAAGTTAACCCCTTTGCTTCTGAGCCATTTCACTTTTTATCCTCCAATACACAATGTTAACTTTTTTGAAAAAATACACAGTTTTATTTTACGCTGTACATTGACATAGTCCATGTTTTGGTCGCATTGGGATGGTCAGACTCTGGCCTTTCCAATGACACCTCATGGTCTATGTATGATGTGGAGAAACGGAGATACAGGGTTCAAAACTTCAAAGGTCCTCTGTATCACCTACAATGGGACGGCAGCTGGGGGGGGGGACAAATGCCCCTGTGCCCTCTCTGGATCCACCTGTGAGATTTAACCTGAGGGAAAACTAAATTTAGGAATCTACAGGGTTAACAGTCAGTCCCATGATGCAAAGTGTCCACACCCTGTGTGTGTGGAATGTGGTGAAACCCGCCCACTGACTCCTGATAAGAGAAAAGTTAAGTTTCGTTTCTCATTCTGCTTCCAGCGATGGCGTCTGCTGATCTGAGAGACGAGCTGACCTGCTCCATCTGCCTGAACATTTATACATATCCTGTGACCCTGCCATGTGGACACAGCTTCTGCAGGACCTGCATTGGGGATGTGCTGGACACACAGGAGGGATCTGGAGCCTATAAGTGTCCTGAGTGCAGAGCAGAGTCTCAGGAGCGTCCGGCTCTGGTGAAGAACAGGAAACTGCGGAACATCGCTGAGAATATCCGATCTACTCACCCAGAGCAGGAGGAGGCCGGGATCCCCTGTACTTACTGTATTCAGTCTCCGGTACCGGCTGCTAAAACATGTCTACATTGTGAAGCTTCTCTGTGTGAAAAACACTTAAAGAAACACAGCAAGTCAGCAGAACACGTCTTAACTGAACCCACCACTTCACTGGAGAACAGGAAATGCTCCGTCCACAAGAAGGTCCTGGAGCAGGGGTCTCAAACTCAAATTACCTGAGGGCCACAGGACAAGTTTTCATATCCCATGGGGGACGCATGCAAAATTTCAAACTTCAAAGACAACCTTAAACTATATACACGTGTGCGTGTGTAGTCACTGCTTAATTCCAGATGGCTGGCAGTGTTTGCTCTGCATTAGATGAGCCAAGTCTGCTTTAAGTGAGTTAGCAGTTGAAACCCTAATAGCCTAGAGATGGGCATCAGTTAGCCTAGACATGGTTCTAGATTTGTTAATGTTCATAGCTGAGAATAATTTTTCACACAGGTATGTACTTCCAAATAAGCACATTACACGTTTGGACAGCTCCGGAAAGGTAGCTGGTAGCTCTCGCAAAAACTGAGCTATCGTTTCTGGGTTTCCCTGTGCATCTCTGAACTTTGCTTTGAGGTCAGTGCTGCATTGCAGATCTAGAAGTTCTGGTGCTCTAAGGGCGTCACAGAGCTCCACAGTAATGTGCATGAGGGCGTCAGAGTAATATTTTTGTTTTTACTTTTTTTAATTAAATTGTTAAACAAAAAATTGGATTTTACCAGGAAGGATACATTGAGATTTCTCTCGTTTTCAAGTATGTCCTGGGCGGCGAGTCTGTACCGTTAGGTGTCTCGCCCAAGGACACTTACTGGATTTACAGCAAAGCATCTTTTTATTTATCTTTCTGAACATATTTTTGGTATTTTTCTGACAATTTTTGATTCCCATGTTTTTAAAAAGCATTTTTATTTTAGTCTGTAGCAGACATTTTTATTTTTTTAAAAGGACCCATTTTATTTTTTCCTCACATTTCCATGCATTTTTATGATTTTAAACACCTTTTGAAGAATAGTTAATTTATTTATTTTTTTTACCCATTCAGCAGTTAGCTTGGTGGCGTTCAGCAGCTTGTCTGAGGTTTTTGGCGGCTCAGCGCACTTTGGGAATATTTAAATGAATTTGCTGAAGCGCACAGAACGAGAGAGCACCAAAATATCAGGGACATTTCCGTGCTCTCTGAATAAGCCCTTTTGTGATACTGGTCCTCATTGCTGCAAGCTGTTTAATTCTATTTATCTCCCATACTGACCTTTATAAATTAATTAAGACCAGTATAGGAGACGTGCTATAAATAGAATTAAACAGCTCACAGCACTGTCTGAGCTGTATATTTATCACATTTTTTTATTTATTTAATATTTTTATTCATAGTAATAATTAAAAAACGTTTGCCCACAACACTATACTGAGGGGTTAAAACTGTTTTATCCCTGGTGAACCTGTGGAGGAATGATTTTATTATTAGAGAAAAACCTTCTGCATCGGAATGCTAGACCCGTCAACACAGCCACGGAGCGCTCACGTGAAAGACTCGGCCTTCGCTCATTAATTTATGTCAGAGCATGATCTCTGACTCACACTGAGTGCGGGGGCCACTTGTAACTGGTCTGAGGGCCACAAATGGCCCGCGGGCCGGTACTTTGAGACCCCTGTCCTGGAGTATTACTGCTGTGAGGACACGGCCTGTATCTGTGTGTCCTGCAGCCTGGCCGGAGAGCACAGGGGACACCAGGTGGAGACTCTGAATGAGGCCTCTGAGAAGAAGAAGGAGAAACTGAAGAATATTCTGCAGAAACTGACCTCACAGAGAGAGGAGGTTGAGAAAAGAGTCCAGAACCTGGAGGAGCTCAGGAGACAAGTGCAAGGAAAAGCAGCCGGGGTAACAGAGCGAGTCACTGCCCTGATTAGGGACATCAGGAAACAGCTGGAAGCCCTGGAGAAGCGAGTGCTGAGCGAGATCTCCAGGCAGGAAGAGCAGGTCTCACTCCGAGTCTCAGATCTAATCCGGCAGCTGGAAATAAAGAAGGAGGAGCTGTCCAGGAAGATGGGCGACATCGAGGAGCTGTGTGACATGACCGACCCAGTAACTGTTTTACAAGGACGGGAATCAGACAGAGACGACTATTGTGACACTGAGGAGGACACAGAGAGACGTGACATAAAGGTCCATGATGCAGGAGATCTGGATGTGGGTCTGATCTCAGTGACCTTACACTCAGGCCTAGCTGGGATTGTGACCGGAATAACGAGACGGCGCCGTGTACCGGAGGCTTCAGACATGTTACTGGATGTAAACACGGCTTCAGACATGTTACTGGATGTAAACACGGCTTCAGACATGTTACTGGATGTAAACACGGCTTCAGACATGTTACTGGATGTAAACACGGCTGGTAATGGTGTTTCTGTATCAGAGGATTTGAAAACTGTTTCCTGGTCAGGAATAAATCAGAGACGCCCAGAAACACCAGAGAGATTTCAGTGTTATCAGGTTTTAAGCTCCAGGAGTTTCTCCTCAGGGCGACATTACTGGGAAGTGGAGGGCAGTGAATCAGGGGAGTGGAGGGTCGGGATGATCTATCCCAGTATAGAGAGGAGGGGAGGATGGCAGTCAGTGATTGGAAATAATAACAAGTCCTGGTGTTTGCAGAAGTTTTATAATAAATTGTATTATATGAGACATGACAGTAATTACATCCCGTTCTATCACTCCTCTTCCTGTCATAGATTTGGGATATTCCTGGACTATGAGGCCGGACGTTTGTCCTTTTATGAGCTGTGTGACCCGATCAGACACTTACACACCTTCACTGCCGCCTTCACCGAGCCGCTCCATGCTGGATTCGGGGTATATGAGGATAATTCCTGGGTGAGAATTTGAGGAATTTTGGGATTTTGTGTCAGTTAAAATGATTTCTAGGAGTGAAAACTCTTTAACCCATAGAATGCCTTGCTGGGTTTAGCTAATAATCCCATATTAAGAATAATTGTATAAAAAGAAAGGAATGCTTGTGCAGAAACATGATGGGATCCCCCTCTGATAATGGGCCGAGCAGGACATGAGATCCACCAACTGGCTCAAACATTACTGGAAAATCCCATTCTTAATATTGCTCTTAATGGAAAGTTTCTGGATCAGGTTGTGCAGATGTAAATGCTATTTCCCTGTGATTGCGGATTGGCTGAATGTTTAACCCCCTGATCGCTGGCTATTAAGCTGATCCTTTGAGATCTCGTGGCTTTGCTCCTGATTTATACTGATTGATTGATCATAGAACTGATACTCGCTGATAGATTTGTAATCAATAAATCGGATTTCTATTTCACACAAACGCTGCGTAAAGAATGACTTGTCTGTGTCCGTTCCCTCCAATCAGTGATGAGTATTTATATGCACAGGGGGGGCTCCGGGTACTCGGGTATCATTAATACATGTTACTCCCTGAGGTCACATGATGCGCGTGGTTTAATATACTGGCTGGAGGTCACCCAGGGGTTAAATAACAGAAAATCCAAAACTAAAAGCAGGAGAAATACTCGGGGACAATTCCATGTATGTGACACAAAACAGGGGTATGGAGAGATGTGGTCGGGCAGAGATCGGGGCTGGCAGCGCAGGTTCAGAGTCGCTTGTAGACGCAGGAGAATCAAATCCCAAATAAGTATCAAATGCCAATACTCAGTGTACACAGAGAAATGACGAGTGAGGCTGGAAGCAGCTATATAAAGAATATAAGGCCACACGGCGCTATATAAATATCTGCTTCATGCGGATAAGATAGGTGACTTTATGCGGGAAACAATGTTTAAGCAATGCGCAGATATTCCTGCAAAGTGCTGTGTGATTGGAAAGTCTGCTGTTACTTTGCACGTGATATAAAGTTATACATACAATATAAAGTTATACATACTTATTTAGTGACGGAAATTGGCTGCTTATTCACCAAGATCTTATTCCTCAAAGAATAATGTCAATAAAAAGTATATCGAACAATTGGACACATTCATATGATGAATTACATTTATCCAGATAACTGCCCCCCCCCACTCCACTTGTTTCAATGGTAAAAAATGAATAAGTAACTGGTGATTTTCTCTATGAAAATCATCTTGGCTCAACCCAAACGGACTAGTTTTCTATTAATTAGACTTTAATTTTTTAAATATTTAATATTTAAATATTTAAATTAATTTTTTTCTATTAATTAGAATTAGACTTAATTAGAATTTTTCCCCCAGTTTTTCCCTGCTCCCACCGTACTGAGGAGGAGGCGGACAGAGCCGCAGTCTTCGCCGCGAACCAGGAGGTGAGTATACGATTTTTAAGAAAAATTTTAGGCTGGTGTTAACGTATTCTTTAGAAGCGGAATCCGTTAGCACCAAGTCCTTGCTCTGGTTAACTTTTTGTTAATCGCAGCCAGACGTTAATCAGCGCTGGGACTTTGTAATCCTAACGCTGATTAACACTTTGCGCTCCCCATGTTAAGTATAGGGAGCGCAAAGTACAGTAACCTCGCGCAGAGAAGCACAAGATACCAAACGCAAACGGGTTACTTAACCTGTTAGCGTTTGGATTCTAATTTGCGTTAACTACTTGGGCTAAGGTTAACGCTAACGTTAGTGTTACATAGTTACATAGTTATATAGGCTGAAAAAAAGACATGCGTCCATCGGGTTCAGCCTCTCCCACATACCCTACTGCTGTTGATCCAAAAGAAGGCAAAAAACCCAGTCTGAAATGCTTGCCAATATGCAACATACTGGGAAAAAATTCCTTCTTGACCCCAGATGGCGTCAGATTTCTCCTTGGTTCAAGAAGCTTTTACCCACATATTAAATATTATAACCCTTAATATTCTGTGTCTGCAGGAAGTCAGTCATTTTTTAAAAGTCTGTACAGACTCTGACCCAACCACCTCAACAGGCAGAGAATTCCACAGCTTTATTGTTCTCACCGTAAAATAACCCTTCCTATGCTTTAAGCTAAATTTTCTTTCTTCCAGTCTAAATGGATGACCCCTTGTCCTATGTATAGTCCTGTTAATGAATAGGTTATCAGACAATGGTTGATAATGGCCCCGTATATATTTATATAAGGTTATCAGATCCTCTCTAAGGCGCCGTTTCTCTAAACTAAACAGGTTTAAGCTTGTTAGTCTTTCCTCATAACTTAACCCTTCCATCCCCCTTATTAATTTAGTTGCCCGTCTCTGCACTTTTTCTAACGCTATAATATCTTTTTTTCAGACCGGTGCCCAAAATTGCACGGCATATTCAAGGTGCGGCCTAACTATTGATTTATACAGAGGCAAAATTATGTTTTCATCCCGTGAGTGAACTCCCCTTTTAATGCATGCCAATACTTTGCTTGCCTTGGCGGCTGCTGTTTGACATTGCACATTGTTACTTAGTTTGAAGTCTATGATTATTCCCAAATCCTTCTCCTGCTTGGATTTCCCTAACTCCGTACCATTTAGGGTATAAATTACTTGTGTGTTCTTCACTCCAAAGTGCATAACTTTGCATTTATCTAGATTAAATTTCATCTGCCATTTAAGTGCCCAGTCCCCCAATCTATCTAAATCCCCCTGCAGTGAAGTAACATCCTGCTCACATTGTATTACTTTTCCTAGTTTTCTGTCATCTGCAAACACTGATACATGACTTTCAATGCCTATCTCAAGGTCATTTATAAATAAATTGAATAGTATTGGTCCTATAACAGACCCCTGAGGGACACCGCTTACCACTGGTGTCCATCTTGAAAATGTACCATTTATGACCACTCTCTGTACCCTATCTTTTAGCCAGTTTTCTATCCAAGAACAAGTATTTTCATCTAGACCAATTTTTCTTAATTTAAATAGTAACCTTTTGTGTGGAACTGTGTCGAAAGCTTTGGCAAAATCTAAGTAAATCACATCCACTGCGACCCCCTGATCTATACTTCTACTTACTTCCTCATAGAACGTAATTAGGTTAGTCTGACATGATCTGTGTTTCATGAAACCATGCTGATTTTTGCCAATTACATTATACCTCCCAATAAATTCCTGAATATTATCCCTTAGTAACCCCTCAAATACTTTCCCAGCCACAGATGTTAAGCTCACAGGTCTATAATTCCCAGGCACAAATTTTAAACCTTTCTTAAATATAGGGACCACGTCCGCTTTTCTCCAATCCTCTGGTACTATTCCTGAAAAAAAAGAATCTTGAAAGATTAAGAACAGAGGTTTACATATTTCAACACATAGCTCTCTCAGTACTCGCGGGTGAATTCCATCTGGCCCTGGGGCTTTATTTACATTCACATTGTTTAATTTCTGCAAAACCTTGTCCTGAGTCAACCAGTCACTTTGTATTAGTAAGTTTTTATTAATGAATTTCAGGTCTCCTGTTATAGGTTTCTCTTTGATAAATACTGAAGAAAAATAATCATTTAAAATTTCTGCCTTATCCTGATCTTCAGTTAACAATAACCCTGACTCAGATTTTAGTGAACCTACATTTTCACTCTTGAGTTTTTTAGAATTTATGTACCTAAAGAATCTTTTAGGGTTGGTCTTGCTCTCTTTGGCTATTTCTTTTTCATTATCTAGTTTAGCCCATCTAATCGCATTTTTACATGCTTTATTGGCTACCCTATATGCTTTATAGGATGCCTCAGATTTATCAGATTTAAAAACTTTAAATGCCTTCTTTTTATTTTTCATTTCCTTAGTTACCTTCCTACTAAGCCACATTGGTTTCAGTCTGTTTCTTTTATATTTATTAACCAGTGGAATATATTGTGACAGAACAGCCGTCACTTTCAAGTTATTGGCACATAAAACGTTAAAAGTTCGTTGGTTCAATATTAAATTTTGTTTATACAATTTATGTCTGTATGATCCCTGTGTGTATTGTGTTTCCCCTCGCAATTCCCTGCACCAAACACACCTGTATTCCCTCACAATTTAATACCACCTAAATTGCCCAGTTTTCGTTCCCCCAAGTTTATAATTCGTTTGTACAATTTGTGCTTGTATGACCCTGATGTTTATTAAGTTCTTTGACACCCCTGCCTTGCCCAGCCACCGTGGTTTATCTGCCCAGCACAACCCTGATACAGCTGCCACCAGCCAAGACCTAGCACAGCCGACATGCCTTACACCCTGCACCTCTCAGCCCCTGTACATGCCACCAGAGTGCTTTTTGGTCAGAAGGGCTCTGGGAACATGGTGCCACTGCACGGTGAGTTGTAAAGGGGAGCTCCACCGAGATCACCCCTCAATCAGCTGCTAAACTCAGGCCGGGCTTCCAGGTGCAGAGAAAATCCTGGGTTCGGAATCAGAGCCCGCACTCCAGGAGGGTGGAATTTCACGGGCAGGGAACAGCCCAGGGCGGGCCAGACAGTGTGGCACCAAGAGCAGAGCTCGAGCTAGGGGCAGTGGCAGCCCATGTTAAGTATACCAAAAGGGCTATGGCTGGTGGCAGTGGTAAAACTGGCGCCGGGATGTCTGAGGGCTGGCATGGGAGAGAACAATGGGACTGTACCATATAAATGTGTCTGTATTGTTCAAAAATAAACCAACCTGCTTAACCTGCACTACACCTCAACGAGTATTTGATAAGAGGAACTATCTGCTAGGTATTTCCTATGGCTGACTCGCTAGCTTCCAGCAAGGGACCTGATGCTGGCTCGCTACCGCAGCTTGACTTTTTGCTGCAGATTAAAGGAATAAACAGTTTATTAGATATTGAATCAAAACAGGAATATTTTTAACATTGAAACCTATATGTAAGGAGCTGGGTCCAGGGAGGTAGAATTGAGCCCTGTATGCAAATGATGCTAGCTGAGAACCGTAGATATATAATAAAAGGAGGGTTTATTAGGAAATAAACAAAAGGCAACAGAAGAATATAGAACGGATCACATTAAATAAACAATAATAAGCTTCAACTGAAGGCAGATAGGACAATACTAAACTAAACTATACTATACTAGACTAAAACTAAACTATAGCAAGGGAGAAATATATGGAGGCTGGAAACTGGACGGTGGATTCTGCGGGATGCAGGGCAGGCAGGTTCTGAGGCTTTCAGAGGATGGAGGTAGGAAACTGGACAGTGGATTCTGCGGGATGCAGGGCAGGCAGGTTCTTAGGCTTTCAGAGGATGGAGGCAGGAAACTGGACAGTGGATTCTGCGGGATGCAGGGCAGGCAGGTTCTTAGGCTTTCAGAGGATGGAGGCAGGAAACTGGACAGTGGATTCTGCGGGATGCAGGGCAGGCAGGTTCTGGGAATCCTGTAGACCATAGGCACAGAGAAAGGAGATGCTGGAGGAAACAAATAGTAAGGAAATGGATGGATGAATAGAGTAACAGGAGGCAGCTCCCTTTCAGCTTGGTGTGCACCAAGATAATGCAGAAGCATTGTGCCTTGGGAATGGTTCCTTTTTGTAGATGGGAAATAAAGATGTATTAGTCAGCACCTGGTTGCTGGATCAGCCTGTTTGTAGAGGAATTACCAGTCTCCTTACAGGAAACTGGCTTGCTTTTAGGTTTCCTGCGGCGCTGGCGTCTCGGGGCATTACACTATAGGATTCGCCTGAATAAACCTGCCGACTGAAACCACTGAATAGCAGGGCATTTCACTGACATTGCTCTGCTGTTTGGTGTCTGTGAATAGATTAACCATTACTTCTCTATGGGGGATTTCACTGCCGTCGAACAGGCAACATATTTGCTGGGAATTCGCCTAAATTTGGCGAACTGCCTGCTTTCTGAATAGCTGAATGACCCCGAAAATGCACCGTACGGGGAAATTCATTGTTTGGTGCCATTTCGGGGCCAGACCGGCTTTTTCTGAATAACCCTTATAGTAAAGTTTCAGGGAACTTCGGACTCAGAAGCTCCGCAGTCGAAGATGAGGAGCTACGCACATCGAGAGACAAAAGGAGAGTAAAATCACCTCAAAATAAAAAAATTAAACAATTGTGCAGAGGCTGTCGGCAGCATTTGCCCATTTATTTTATGGAAAAGGGTAAAATCTATTTTCAATAGAGTGTCATTTTAAGTGATTTTTGTTTTGCACCAAACATTTGATACTTCAATCAACAGAGCTTGAAAAATCGTTCACTTACCTAAGATCCATAGGTGAAGGGGGTGGAGTGGCCTGCTGCTTTCTCTGGCCATTATCAACAGACAATTGTGAACAAATATTCCTCAGCATTATTTTTTGGTTCTATGCAACCCCACTGAAGTGAACATGCAGGACTTTTGCAGGATTGCCCTGAGCTCCTTGGAGTCCATTGCACTCTTG
This sequence comes from Leptobrachium leishanense, assembly GCA_009667805.1. Lineage (NCBI taxonomy): Eukaryota > Metazoa > Chordata > Amphibia > Anura > Megophryidae > Leptobrachium > Leptobrachium leishanense. Next base: position 11,933 of record RXON01003836.1, read on the forward strand.
GAGCCGATACTGGTGAGAGCGGCACTGCTTTTATGGATCAGTAGCTGAAAAATATGCTGGCTCAAGCCAGAATAGCACCGTTAATGGTGAGCCACAAATGGAAAATAAAATCATGCAGCTTTTTTCAAATTGTGGATCCCAGTTGATGACTGGGATATGATTAGCCCAAGGTCGTAAAAGGGGCTAAAATGAGGAGGGCGAATTGGCGGTCAGGTTGCCCAGACAGTGGTCCAGAAAGTGATCCCAACTTTTCTAATGGAGTCCTGATTAGTAGTGAAGGAGAAAAGGGTGGAATGAGGTAGAGCATCACTAATAAAACTGCCTTGCATTGCAGTTTTGGCATCTTGCTTTATTCATCACAAATGCGGGCAGCATACGGACAGAGACACCAGCATTCTATCAACATTGTTTACTTTACTACTGGCTGCACCGCTCTGGGCTGGTAACGTAAGCCAGTGTAGCGCTCACTCCCGGAGGAGCCGCTGAAAATTGAACCTCGGGTCAGTCTCCCCGCACTAGGGAATAAATATACTCCGACACCGCTGTGAGTTTTTATCATTTAAATAGTTTACTAAAATAATGAGCAGATGTTGAAACACAATATTCACAGATATATATTACAGTATTTTCGTATCGCGGCAAAACGCGTGGCGGAAAAGAAACGAAACACGAGGCTTCGTATTTCAGAAAATAAAATATTCTGAACCGAACAGAAAATAAAAGCAGTGCAAGTATATTCGGAAAAGGAACACGTAGCGGAACCCAAAAAATACAATCTTTTCGTATTACGATAAACGCGCAGCGGAAAAGAGAAAAATATATTCGGAACGTAACTTTACTCTTGTTCCGATTCGCAACAAAAATAAGTCCTGCACAGGTTAAGTCCCGGAATGTAAAAGGTGTATATGTGTGTGTATGGTACCCGGGTACTGTTCAACTGGCCAGTGAATTTACTTTAAGAATGTCTTCGACTAGTCAGTTGGGGCCCTGTGGACTTTAAAGAGAAAAACACAGCAGCGCGTCCTTTATATACAATACAGCCTTGGAGACTTCTCACCCATCCGACGGTTGCTTTAGGCTCCGCTGACCCAGGACGTTTCTCCGCTCGATCTTGACTGGGAATACTAGCAGCCGGATCCGTTGTCTGACTCTCTGCCACTGGTCCACGACTTGTCCAACTCACCGCCTGCTCTCCGCATCCGATCAACTCGCGGTGACTCCTTACTCGGTCTTCGGTGTCTGTGTTCTGCAGCAATCTCTGGAACCTGCAAGTCTTCTCCTCTGTAGGCTGAATGTCCCGATAAAAGAACTGACAGGTATATTCAGGCTCTGGCCTAGGCCCTCTCACGATCTCTGTCACTGCGTCTGCTCTCTTCTCTTCCCTGGCGCGCTCTGGGCTGCTCTCCACGAGGTGGAGGATGTAAGGCTCCAGTGTCCCACCCACTTCCTGTATTTCTGCAAAGCATGCCGGGAGTTGTAGTACCAATGTCCAGTGTCTCTAATCGAGATAGTCTCCATCTTGTGGCCAAAAATAGGTACTGCCACAGCAAGATTTTAACACACCGCTACACCAGCATTCTCACTAACTCTTCCATGTCACCAACTCTCCCAACTCACTGGCTCATCCATATGCAGTTCGTGTACTCCTTTGTCTTCTCACATATCCCACTTTGGGAACAACTGTTCAATGACAATCATTTTGGCTCACCCAAGAATTAATTTTTTTTTACTAAGTGGCTTCTCTTCCGTTGCAAAAAAAAACATCAAAATTTTGCCTGAGCCAAACAATATTGAGACAACTCGAACCCTGACATTAATTCTTTTAAATGCTAAACTAAAATGATCAAATCAATGACTTTTTCAATGAAAACTCTTTTTTTCTTTTGAATTATTTATTTTAGAATTTGAATACAGATAGTAAAAAGACTGTAAGCGATGAACAATGGCCACGCAGGACCATAAAATGTCATCTATAGAGTCATGAAATAGTAAAAATAAAATGGAGGGGAAGGGGGTAAAGGAGTAAGTGGAGTGAAACAAATCCAAACAAAACGAGAGGGGCAGACCAAAAAAAGTGGTGTAGTCTGGCAGGGCAAGGGCATCATGAAGGGGGGGGGGAATCAAAAGGGGGGGAGGCAAGGGACTGCCCAGTAAATCATGGCGTACCCTGCTCACCCAAGCTACCTAACTGAAACCGGGGGCCTGGGAAGAGTCCACAAGGCTGGGAGATCTGGGGCCAGGAGGGAGGCCTGAGCCTAGGCTGCCACCCTAGCGGCTCACACAGGTGTCTACCCAGTGTCCCATACCAAAAAATAAATAAAAGGTGGATCACCACCCCCAGCCGGACTCCCACGTCAATCCTGGATAAAAGGGTCACACAGGGAACCCCGCATAAATAGTTGGGCGGTGAGGAGGGTGAAAAATGTGGGAAATCAAAAACATCCTCAGAATGTCACAGCAAATGAGGAGAAATAAAAAATGCCTTCAGCATAAGTCAAGCTACTTAAACCAAAAAAGAAAAAAAAGGGGAAATGGGGGAGGGTGTGAAATCACAGACAAAAAAAATTGAAGAAATTATTAATCAGTATGAAGAATAACAAAACTCCACACAATATGAAACTGCAGCAAATCATCTTCAGCCATTTGTTTTCAGTTTTACAAACAAAGATGATATGCATTTATTTTTATCAGAAACAAGAGACAAGCAAAATCTTCTTGTCCTGCCAGCTGTGAATCACAAGGTTAAAAAGGTTGTTTGTGGGCGTGTCCAGATCTCAAGGAGAGCAGCCACAATCCTGAGCCGCGTTCAATACCTCAGCCGCTGCAAGTGCTAAGTTAGCAACCTGCCATTGAACGCCGTTCAACCGCTCAGCGCTCAGCAGTGCTAACCTAGCACTTGCAGCGACCCGAGGAGATGCTGCGAGTAGCTGAGTGTGACGTATTAAAGATGGCCGCCACCATGAAGCAAGTAACAATTCTGTACAGCAAGATGGCCGCCGCCTCGAACAATTACATAACAATTCCGTACAGCAACAAAATATTTATTTATTATTTCCCCCTGCACATAGACATAGATTACAGTTCAATTTAGATTTTGTTTCAGAAGTTAACATAACGTTTATTCAATAAAAACTATCATTTGTGCATACAAAACGGAATTGTGCTGACTGCTTTCCTTTATCATATTTTGTCCGAGTGATCGAAAAACAATCTGAATCTTTCATTAAGAAATCGTCGGCCATTTTGGATTCAAAATTCACATCCAAAGCGTTCAATGACACTGCTGCAGCAAATTGAATTGCTGCACTGCAGCAATTCTGCAGCTGCTGAGGTATTGAACGGGGCTCTGCTGAGCTCCATGCCGCAGAGCCAGATATCAGGTCCTGAGGTCGTTTTTATTGCCTGAGATTGGCACAATCTCCTCAGGGCATTTGTCTGGAACTCTGGCACCCGACTGACTCACCCTGTGGCTGTGGGAACAGAGTGGAGCACCGACTCACACTCCTTTTCTTTCCGACTGGCTGAGGCAACGGCCATCCTGCAGCCTGTGCTTGGGGTTCCTACAGCATGGTTCCTTCCTGTGTGCACCATCCTTACCGGCATGAGAAAGAAATCCAGGAAATCTGGTGAGACAGAGGGATCATATCTCCTAGATATCAGGGTCTCGCTGGGCGTTGGACGCGAAGGAGTGATGCGGGACCGCTGTTGTGGGACCTCGGCGTACTCCGAATCGTCTGACGACCCCATTGACAGGGTTGAGTGTTGAAGCTGCATAGGCGCAGGGCCGGGCTCCGCCACTCACTGCAGTTGACCTTCAAAAGGTCATGGATGACTTTCGGGGTTTGTGGCACAGCGACCTGAACGACATATGCTCTGCTGCGGAGTCCATGCAGACTCGGGTTGCTGAGGTCCATTCCCATTCTCAGGAGACGGTGGTGGTGGCGCTGGGCACAATGGATGCTACAGTCGCAGATCTCCAGATGCAAGTTATCCGCTTCAGCTCTGCGGTCCAGGCCTTGGAGAATCGTCACTGGCGCTGGAATATCCACTTGCGGGGGATCCTGTAGGATGTCTGTGATAAGGGGCTCCTCGCTTATCTGGGCAACTTGTTGACTCACCTTCTTTCAACACTGCGACCTTCCTGGACTCCCCTATTGTTTCAGCTATGCGTGTTCAGAAGGCTGCCACTGCCAGGCTCCTCCCGCATGATGTTATATTGACCACCAGAGATGTATTTACCCAATCTCGGATCCTTGCAGCGGCTGGCCCCACTTTTAAGGTCACCTTTACCTCTACTTGTATCACCTTTTATTGAGGCTTACCATTTTTGGCGTTGGCTGCATGGCGCGTTTCGGCGATGTCACAGCTCTGCTATGGGGCTGTGGGATTCAACATCACTGGGGCGCCTCAGGTTCTCATGATGTTACCTGGGAGGGAAAGGCCTACTCTGCCGCAACCACAGAGGCGGCGCAGGCCGTTTTGACCATCGTGGGGCTCTTGGCTGCTCCACATGGTCCCCCAAGGGTCTACCTTCAGAGCCCGGATGAATGACTCCCCTCTACATCTGTTTTTCCTTGGGATAGCTGGGACTGTTCGCCCCAATTTTTCTGAGGCCATGCTGCTCATTTTTGTCTGTGATTTCATACCCTCCCCCATTTCCCCTTTTTTTGTTTAAGGAGCTTGACTTATGCTGAAGGCATTTTTTATTTCTCCTCATTTGATGATGTTTTAATCAATAATGTTTGGCTCGGGCTAGATTATGTTTTTTCTGATAGAGAACAGTCTAATTAATATAAAACTAGTCAGTTTGGGTTGAGCCAAGATGATTTTCATAGAGAAAATCACCAGTTACTTATTCATTTTTCACCATTGAAACAAGTGGAGTGGGGGGGGATGGGTGCCAGTTATCTGGATAAATTTATTTCATCATATGAATGTGTTAGAATTGTCCAATTGTTCGATATACTTTTTATTGACATTATTCTTTGAGGAATAAGATCCTGGGCGAATAAGCAGCTAATTTCAGTCACTAAATAAGAAGCTGCCTGAATAAGAAGCTAACTTCAGCTTCATCGTTACTCGGCTGCTCTTCTAATAGGCATTTAAACCAGTAAAAATGTATTAAAATGTGTCCAAATATTAAAATAGGCCTTTTAAAAAAATAATAAAAAGGTCTGTTACGGAATAAAAAAAAGGCTTTAAAAAAAAATGGGAATGAAAATTGTTGTCGGAAAAATACCAAAAACGTTTCAGAAAAATAAAAAGACTTTTTGCTGTAAATGAAAAGAATAAACTTTTTAATAAAAAAGACTGTTTATAATTTTGCATGCGGCCCCCCATGGGATGTGAAAACTTGTCCAGTGGCCCTCAGGTAATTTGAGTTTGAGACCCCTGCTCTAATGTAACATCTCTGACAGGAAAAAAGCCGTAAATTTACTTCATCGGCCGCTTATTACTACAGGGAGAGCCGGAGGATTCTTCTAAACTAAAAAATAAACATTTCCTGAGGAGAAACAGCCTGTACGCCTCCATTATACGGCACACAGGGGGAACCGTCCGTCCTAACAGGTTTCCCCCAGCAACAGGCTGCAGCTGTTTGGTTCCACATGAAATATGTTCCCACCTATTGGTTCCTCATACAGTGCAGTGTGCAGCAAGCGTTAAAACCAGAAATAAAACGCAGGGAAAGTAATAAATACATTTAAACACACAGAGTATCATTCATAACACAGCAACGTGTGTGATCAGAGCTCAGCTTCATTTAATCGTGATTAACATGGGAACATTTCAGTTTATAAAGCGAGATAATAAACTCCATACGTGGAATTATTCTCCTTTATACAGAGGGCGACGCCGGATAAACACCTCACACGCTGCAAATCACCTCAATTTAATGACATTTATTGGTGTAAAATCCACATATTATGACTGAATCCCTTTCTGTATATTCTCTCAGATCAGGGAAATAAAACACGAGATAAAGCTGTGATTACGAATGATAAAACCCGTCCAGGTGAGGTCCTGTCCCTCTGAACATGTTTAATGATGGAGATCTGGGAGACGCACATGTTATTCCCAGAACGCCAGAAGCGTTTCACTTTACACAGATTAAATCCTAAAATATTTCCCCCAGAGCCCCTCCCCCGCATTCTATTAATATATAATGAACAAATTAATTCCCAGCCTGGATAAAATAAACTTCCCTCCTCCCGGCCCACATGGATTATTTATTAGCTTTATTTATATCTAAATAGGAGAAAAAGCTCCTCAGAGCCATGAATTCTTCATTAAAATAAGTATATAATAATCTTGCAGGAAGGAGACACGTCCCCATTACGTAACGTCATCATGAACACACCGAAAATCAGGGCATTTCACTGACATTTCTCTGCTGTTCGGTGTCTGTGAATAGAGTAACGATTACTTCTCACTGCTGCCAAAGATCACCGTATTTCGGTGGCAATTTTATTTTGTGTCATTTTGCACAGTCGCTAAAGTAGTTGTTACCATTACCCCTATTTTATCCGCTACATCTGTATTTTTTATTCTGTGTCATTTTCCCCTTTTTGTCACTGTATTAGTTGCTATTATAGCCTGATTTTATCTACGACCGGAGGACTTTATTATATATTATTATATACATGTTTTAGGACATAATCTTTTTATGCTTTGGTTTTATATCCATATACGGACGTACAGTCAGGTCCAGAAATATTGGGACATGGACACAATTCTAACATCTTTGGCTCTATACACCACCACAATGGAGTTGGAATGAAACAAACACAATGTGCTTTAACTGCAGACTGTCAGCTTTAACCCTTTCGCTGCTGATGCTTTTCCCACCTCTGTGCTGAGGTCATTTTTACCGTTTTGCTCATCATGTTTAAACGTGTTTTGAAGGCTTATTTTAGTATATGACCCAGACATATTATATATCGTTCTTTCCGTCAGACTCGGTAGATTCATAATATGTCATTATTATATGTATACGTCATGACCTGTCTGTATATTATAACAAAAATTGCAATAAAATATGAATTTTCAATAATTTACAACGTGTAAAGTGTTTTTTTCCACATTTTAACATGCGAGCAATTGCGGTTATATTTTGTATGGGGTGCGCTTGTTAAAAAAATTAGAGATGGGGTCTCGTTACATTTTTTTTGGGGGAAAATTACACTATTTTTAACAAACGCACCGCATACAAAAATTGTTAGTGCAGCATCATTGTTCACATTATAATTGAAATGGGAACAATATTGCTGCATTAACAAACCAAAAAAAAGTGTTTATTTTTTTTTTTTATAATTTTTTTTACATTTTTTTTATTTTTTTATTATTTTTTTTTGGACAAAAGTTTTCACAGTAGTGTTTGGTATCGTTGGAACGGCCATGCTCTGGCCGATCCAACCATACCAAACTTTAACCCCTAGCTGCCACGGATCGGGAGATAGGGAGTTCATTGGAACTCCCTATCTCCACAGTTGGTGACAGTTAGGGGTTAAGTCCAGGACTGGCGTCATCGTGCTACGCACGATGACGCCAGTCCTCAGGGGGAGTTCCCGGAGGCTTGGCCGACATCCAAGATGTCGGCCAGCTCCGGGAAAGGATCGCGAACCGGCGCTTTTCAGCGCCGATTCGCGATCCAGCTCCCCAGGGGTTAATGCCAGGCACCATTTGGAAGGGCAGGCTGTGCCCTTCCAAATGATGCCTGGGTTAACTCCCGCAGAGCCGCCGATCGGGAGGGAGAGAGGTCCGAAGGACCTCCCCCCCCTCCCTTTCAGGCGCCTCCTCCGCACATGCGGGGGGGGCGCCTGAATTAGGTGTCATCGCGCTGCCGCGATGACACCTAATTCCGGCGGTTGCGGTCCCGGATGCCGGGCTGACATCGAGGATGTCAGCCCGCACCGGGGGGGCCAGCGATCGGCCGGAACCCGGCCGAACGCTGACCCCAATGGGAGGACGCGCTCAGCGCGTCCTCCGCATACCAGCGGTAATGTTGAGGACGCGCTGAGCGCGTCCTCAGCATTGAAGTGGTTAATTTGAGGGTATGTACATCCAACTCAGGTGAACGGTGTAGGACTTACAGCAGTTTGCAGATGTGCCTCCCACTTGTTAAGGGACCAAAGGTAATGGGACAATTGGCTTCTCAGCTGTTCCATGGCCAGGTGTGTGATATTCCCTCATTACCCCAATTACAATGTGCAGATAAAAGGCCCAGAATTCATTTCAAGTGTACTATTTGCATTTGGAATCTGTTGCTGTCACCTCTCAAGATGAGATCCAAAGAGCTGTCACTATCAGTGAAGCAAGCCATCATTAGGAAAGATATTTGCCATAAAAGGTGTATGGGGGCCCGGGTAGTGCCCTGGGGGACAGGAAACAAGGACAAAAAGTTTTAAAAAAAACGTTTTTAAAGGGACAGTGAGTTTTCCATGAAATAAGGGTTAAAAATAAAAACAAGGTGGCGGACCTGACTTCCGGTGGGTGCAGTCGCATGTTCGAGCGCTCTCCAGCTACTTTTTGATTTTTTTTTGCAATTCCCAGCGACTCACCCTCGAGAGAATTATACCCCCGGGAGGCGGAATCCTGCTAGCCCTTCATTCTTATACGGAACTTCGGTTTGTGCCCCTTGCTGCGCCGTTTTTTGGGACTTTTGCGATGTGCGGCCTACGTTTGGCGGCCATTTTTGAGGCGCTCCTCCGTCCTGTTGCACTGCACGCAATACCTTTACAATTATGGGGAGGAAATCGGGAAAAAAGCCCCAGCCACCGGAGTGTCCCCGGCAGAGGGACATACGAGAATCTCTGGGAGACAGCAGACGAAAACAGCAGGTTGCTCCACGTACTTACTTGTCTCCCACGATGAGCTCTTCTGACGGAGAGGATCCGTACTGGTCGGAGGCCTCTGCAGCTGCCCGAAAGTCACCCCGGGACTCGGCTAAGGTGCGACAACAGTCGGTCAGATCTGGCCCCTCAGCACACGGAG
>RXON01003837.1:0-72309 GCA_009667805.1 Leptobrachium leishanense
ATTTTGATCTTGTCACTGCCACCCATCAGGGGGTCTCACTGATTATAGGAGGTTTCTGGGAATTGTAATCTGTGTCTTGTCACTGGCTGCCAGCTATCAGGGTGTCTCACTGAGTTATACCAGAGTTCTGGAAATCTTTAATCTTTATACCAGAGTTGAATCAGAGTTCTGCATATCTCCAATTTTTATAATAGAGTTGAATCAGAGTTCTGTATATCTTTAATCTATATATCACACACCATGTCAGAAAGACCAAAAAGGACAGGCAGACGCTCCCAGACACAGATAAGAGGGCAAGCAGCCTCTGTGTCAGGAGGCTGTGCCCCTGGTCGTCGTGGACGTGGTGCATCCTCTGCAGGGGCACGCTTGTCCTTTCTAACTGGTGCTGGCCGTTTAAGCAGCAGCAGCAACATACAGAGGAATTGGTGGATTGGCTAGCCAGGCCATCCTCATCCTCCGAGTCCTCTGCCAGCCAGGCTTGTAGTGTTTTACAGTCCACCTCCGCTGCCAAAACATCTAATGCAGCCTCCATGTCCACAGCTGCTCCTGCCATAGCCTCACTATCACACACGGAGGAGTCAGCTAAATTGTTTGACTACAATGACAGTGACATGCTGCTTGAGGATGCGCAGCAACTCCAGTGTTCTGATTCAATCTCTGAGGTTGAGGAAGGGAGTATAATCAACCTAGAGGAAGGGGGTGCCAGTGACGCACAAATAACCGGCACTCATGTTGCCCCATCAGCTGCCGCATACTGCCAAGTTGGCTCCAGTGACGAGGAGATAGGGGGTGATGACAATGATGATGAGGTCACTGACTCCACCTGGGTGCCTGATCGAACAGAGGAGTCAAGTGAGGAGGAGGAGGAGGCACAACAAACACGAGGCACAATGACCTCTATGACCAACCGTAGCCAGTCCAAGGCATCAGATGTCAGAGCTGCTCCGGTGCAGAGCGCTGTTGTCTCGAAGCACACATCCAGGAACTCTGCTGTCTGGGAGATCTTTAAAAAATGTGCAGCAGACTGCACCGTTGCTAAGACGCTTGGGTACCACGTGCTTGAGGCGACATACAGTCAGATCCAGAAATATTGGGACATCGACTCAATTCTAACATCTTTGGCTCTATACACACCACAATAGAGTTGGAATGAAACAAACATAATGTGCTTTAACTGCAGACTGTCAGCTTTAATTTGAGGGTATGTACATCCAACTCAGGTGAATGAGTGTAGGACTTACAGCAGTTTGCAGATGTGCCTCCCACTTGTTAAGGGACCAAAGGTAAAGGACAATTGGCTTCTCAGCTGTTCCATGGCCAGGTGTGTGATAGTCCCTCATTACCCCAATTACACTGTGCAGATAAAAGGCCCAGAGTTAATTTCAAGTGTGCTATTTGCATTTGGAATCTGTTGCTATCAACTCTCAAGATGAAATCCAAAGAGCTGTCACTATCAGGAAGCAAGCCATCATTAGGCTGAAGAAACAAAACAAACCCATCAGAGAGATAGCAAGAACATTAAGTGGCCAAAACAACTGTTTGGAACATTCTCAAAAGAAGGAACGCACCGGTGAGCTCAGCAACACCAAAAGACCCGGGAGACCATGGAAAACAACTGTGGTGGATGTCCGAAGAATTCTTTCCCTGGTGAAGAAAACACCCTTCACAACAGTTGGCCAGATCAAGAACACTCTCCAGGAGGTAGGTGTATGTGTGTCAAAGTCAACAATCAAGAGAAGACTTCACCAGAGTGAATACAGAGGGTTCACCACAAGATGTAAACCATTGGTGAGCCTCAAAAACAGGAAGGCCAGATTAGAGTTTGCCAAACAACACCTAACAAAGCCTTCACAGTTCTGGAACAAGATCCTATGGACAGATGAGACCAAGATCAACTTGTACCAGAGTGATGGGAAGAGAAGAGTATGGAGAAGAAAGGAACTGCTCATGATCCTAAGCATACCACTTCATCAGTGAAGCATGGTGGTGGCAGTGTCATGGCGTGGGCATGTATGGCTGCCAATGGAACTGGTTCTCTTGTATTTATTGATGATGTGACTGCTGACAAAAGCAACAGGATGAATTCTGAAGTGTTTCAGGCAATATTATCTGCTCACATTCAGCCAAATGCTGCAGAACTCATTGGACGGCGCTTCACAGTGCAGATGGACAATGACCCAAAGCATACTGCAAAAGCAACCAAAGAGTTTTTTGAAGGGACAGAAGTGGAATGTTATGCAATGGCCAAGTCAATCACCTGACCTGTATCCCATTGAGCATGCATTTCACTTGCTGAAGACAAAACTGAAGGCAAAATGCCCAAGAACAAGCAGGAACTGAAGACAGTTGCAGTAGAGGGCCTGCAGGATGAAACCCAGCGTCTGGTGATGTCTATGCGTTCCAGACTTCAGGCTGTGATTGACTGCCAAAGGATTTGCAACCAAGTATTAAGAAGGGAAAGTTTGATTTATGATTATTATTCTGTCCCATTACCTTTGGTCCCTTAACAAGTGGGAGGCACATCTGCAAACTGCTGTAAGTCCTACACCGTTCACCTGAGTTAGATGTACATACCCTCAAATTAAAGCTGACAGTCTGCAGTTAAAGCACATTGTGTTTGTTTCATTCCAACTCCATTTGGTGGTGTATAGAGCCAAAGATGTTAGAATTGTGTCGATGTCCCAATATTTCTGGACCTGACTGTATGACCACCTGCCACGCATTTCCCGTTGGCACAACACTTTGCATAGGTCCTCCTCCTCCTCCTCATCTATCTCTACCCCCACTATATGTCGGCCATGTCATTGCCTGCTACAACCTCCACTGACAGGGCTGATGCTACAGTAATGGGTGTACCAGGTCCTTCCTCACAATGTGACGGCATCCCATCATCTGAAGATTTACGCAGTCAGATTACGTTGCCACAGCTGCTGCAGCGTAAGAAAAAATATAGTCCCAACCATCCCCAAGCACAGCGTCTAAATGCCAGCTTAGCAAAATTACTCGCATTACAGCTGCTGCCTTTCCAGCTGGTGGACTCTGCTTCCTTCCGTGAATTTGCTGAATGTGCTGTACCACAGTGGCAGTTTCCAAAACGCCATTTCTTTTCACGGAAGGCCATTCCAGCACTATACCAGCACGTGGAAGACAATGTTATGGAGTCATTGGGAAAGGCAGTCAGCAGCAAGGTGCACGTGACTTTAGACACATGGTCCAGCAAGCATGGACAGGGCCGTTACATTTTCTTCACGGCACACTGGGTAACTCTGATTGCAGCTGGGAGGGATCCAAGACGGGGCTCTGTGCTGGAGCTTGTTCATCCACCATGCCTCCAGAAAGCTGCTTGTATGAGGTCTGTCTGCTTCACCACCACCTCTCCCTCCCCCTCCTCCTCCTTCTCTGTCTCTGGCGAAGTGAGACATGCCCACCAGGTGGAACTCGACATCAGCAATACTGCAGCATCTGCACAAGCAGCAGAGGGCCATCAACGATTACCTGTGTGAGTATGGCACAAGGACAGGTTCAGGTCAACTTGGTTTCCCCCCCTCCCGCAGTGGCTGATGATCAAGGATGCATGTACTGTACTGTCACCATTTGAGGAGGCAAGGAGGATGGTGAGCAGAGACAGTGCATGCATCAGTGACACAATTCCTTTAGTGTTCCTTCTGGAGCACACTCTGCAGGGAATTATAGATGTGGCACTAGAGGCAGAGCAGCAGGAGGAAGAGGAGGCCTTCCCTTGCTCTCAAGGCACCAGTCTTTCCACAGACAGCATTCCTGCGGGTCCTCAGATCAGAGAGGAGGAGGATGAGGAGGAGGAATATTTAAGTAGTCGGGGCATCGAAGGTGGGGATTCCTCAAGGGAGGGTTTTGTGTGCCCAGAAACCCAAGGACTAGTACGTGGCTAGGAGGAGGAAGTGCACGATGGGGTCATCCTCATTGACCAGGAAGACTCGGAAGCTAATGCCACCTCCAACCTACGCTACATGGACTCCCTTATCCTGCAAAGCCTGGTAAAGGACCCCAGGATTTGTGCTATCAAGGAGAGGGATCATTACTGGTTGGCAAGCCTTCTTGATCCACGATACAAGGATAAAGTTGTAGAGCTCATCCTGCCCTCACAGAGGGAGCACAGGATGAAAAAACTTGAGGACGCTCTAAAGCGACACTTGTGTAACACCTTTACAGGCACTGGTAGGTTACCAAGTGACAACACAGGTGCTTCTGAGGCTGCGGTTGATCAGAGGAAGAGCGGTGAAAGGGGCTGCTTGACTGATGCCTTTTCCAATTTTTTTAGTCCACAACGCCCAGGGACGTCAAATGTAGGCACCCATTGCAAGCGTCTTCACCATATGGTGCAGGACTACCTAGGGGCATGGGCAGACCTGGATACCTTTCCAGCAGATGATCCACTGGCTTACTGGGTGTTGAGATTGGATCACTGGCCAGAACTTAGCCAATATGCTATGGAGCTACTAGGTTGCCCTTCATCTAGTGTGCTTTCTCAAAGGACGTTCAGTGCCACTTGAGGTTTTGTCACAGACAAAAGAGTGCGTCTGTCCACCGACTCTGTAGACCGGCTGACATTTATAAAAATGAATCAGTCCTGGATCAGCAGCTATCAATCCCCTGATGCTGACTTAACGGAATAGATCAGGGATCTCTTCTGCATTCACAAAACCTCCACCACTGCACTCTTCCACAATACTACAAAGGGGTTATGGTGCAAAGGCACTTGCTGCCACCAAAGGCACAATATTTGGGTGCACTGCCACCTATACCATATTCATATCATTTTAATATTGGACTGCAGGGTCCACCACTGCACTCTTCCACAATACCACAGAGGGGTTACGGTGTGAAGGCACTTGCTGCCACCAAAGGCACAATATTTGGGTGCACTGCCACCATGAGCTGGGCGACCTTGGTTGCTGGGGGGCGAGGGGCTGACAGAAGCATGTGAAAACAAAAGGAATCCATTACTTAGAGGGGGGAGGTATATTACACAAAGACTGGAGCGTAATACAGAGGTTAAGTGGAGGTATGCCCGGTGTTATGTAAGAGGTTATTTGGAGGCGGCTCCTGCAAACGGCCATATGTTTTTTTTTTTTTTGAGGCATGAGGATGGAACCAATTTTGTCCAGGTTGCAATTCAAAGCGGCTGTGGAAAAGGCTGTAACGTTGCTGGGATGGAAAGAAACATAGAAAAAATTTCGGCAGATAAGAACCTTTCGGCCCATCTAGTCTGCCCAATTACATGGATACTTTGCCTGGATTTATCTTTTTGTTTAGGATAGCCTTATGCCTATCCCATGCCTGTTTAAATTCAATCACTGTTTTAGCCTCTACCACTTCTGCTGGAAGGCTGTTCCATGTATCCACCACCCGCTCAGTGAAATAATGTTTCCTGATGTTACTTTTAAACCTTTGCCCCCTTTAATCTAAAACTATGTCCTCTTGTTTTGCTACTTTGTTTCATTTTAAATATACTCCCTTCCTCTACCTTGTGGATTCCCTTTACGTATTTAAATGTTTCTATCATATCTCATCTATCTCGTCTTTTTTCCAAGCTATACATGTTAAGATCATTAAGCCTTTCCTGGTAACTTTTCTCCTTCAAGCCATACACCATTTTAGTAGCCCTTCTCTGAACTCTGGAAAAAAAAAATGTGGAGAACAGACTCTTTAGAGCAAAAATGAGAAAAATATATCCCCGTCGCCCAAGGCACCACAAGTGCGGTCCCAATCCGCACCAAATGAACAAAAAGGAGGGGAAAATCGGTGTTCGGCGTGTCCGCGTAAGCGGTATAGGGGAGATATCTAAAAGTAATGGGGGTAGGCATACAATGATTCAGAGAGGAAGTACCATACAATATGAGTAGCTGTGTGGGATGACTCAAAGTTCGTCAAAATGATCCTAAAAAAGAAAAAGAAAAAATGAGTCATCCCACACAGCTACTCATATTGTATGGTACTTCCTCTCTGAATCATTGTATGCCTACCCCCATTACTTTTAGATATCTCCCCTATACCGCGTACGCGGACACGCCGAACACCGATTTTCCCCTCCTTCTCTGAACTCTCTCTAAGGTGTCTATATCCTTATGGAGATATGGTCTCCAGTACTGCACACAGTACTCCAAGCGAGGTCTCACCAGTGCTCTGTACAGTGGCATGAGCACTTCCCTTTTCCTACTGCTAATACCTCTCCCTACACAACCAAGCATTCTGCTAGCATTTCCTGCTGCTCTATTACATTGACTACTTACCCTTAGATCCTCTGCAATAATAACCCCTAAATCCCAACCCTCAGATGTTAAGGTTAGGACTGTATCAAATATTCTATATTCAATCTAGGAGAAGGTGGGGGAAGCCAGATATAATGATAGTGCATTTAGGGGGTAACGACATAGGGGATATTCTGTTTTTGGGGAAAAAATAAAATGAATAAACCTTCATTTCTCTGGCAGATCGCGATGGGGAAAGGAATTTGTTTAAAGGGCACCGGTCTTAGCAGGCTAGCTGGTATTTCATAATTTACTAAATTAGAGAGGAGAGGGTTGTGAATAAGCGGGGGTAGGTATATAACCCTGATTCAATTTACAGTCGCGATTAAAAGTTGGTATGTGTTTGAACATTATTATTCAGTTTTTTGGGTTTTTTCTTTCAGAGCGGGCGAAGAGAGTATGGATCCGGGGACACTCCTATGTGCACTGGGCGGCTGTTCACGCTATGGACACAACGATGGGAGTGAACCTAGGGTACAGCCTCACTAAAGCGGGCATTAGGTGGATAAGAAGGAGGGGTATGGGGTGGGCGCAGTTTTTAGGGGAAGCACAGGAATCTAGGAGAAGGTGGGGGAAGCCATATATAATGATAGTGCATTTAGGGGGTAACGACATAGGGGCTATGACAACGATAGATTTGCAGAATAGGGTCCGGGAAACACTTAGGTGGTTCAGGAAGGAATGGCCGGATGTTCAGATAGTGTGGTCTAACGTAATTGCTATATTAGTGTGGAGGAACTGCAGGGTGCAGGATACATCGGGAGAAAGAAGCTAAACCAGGCAGCGAAAAAGATTATGCTGGAGATGGGAGGAAAGGTTTTGGAGCATCAGAACATAGTGACAATGCAGGAGGAATTGTTTTGGAATGACGGGGTACATTTGTCCAAGGTGAGGAACAACCTTTTCGGGGGCAACATCGAAGGGCTGCTAAAGACCCTTGTGTAAGGTAAGTGAAAAGGTCACGGTCTTTTACTGGTGGTGGAAAAAGAGGGTCCTCATTTTTGGTGGCGGTGAAATATGCGGCCCTGGCACGTGGAGAGGCGATAGAGGGGGAGGATCTGGGGGTCTGTGTGGTGGTTTGTGCGGCCAAACACAGGTAGCCTCCTGAACACGGGGGTGTTCGGCTTATCCCTACTTGCCACCCTGGAAGATTTTAATTTCATGGCAGTGAATGACAACCGTTGTCATTCCTACCACCATTGAGAAGCATTATCCTAGAGATGGAAAGCCGCACCTACGGCTCTGGAGAAAAAACATGTTATAACCATGAATAACCATCTACGTGAAACCTCAAAGGCTGCCCATGGCCAGGCCTCTTTGGTTGTGCATAATGGATTGCTCTGATGCAAAGTTGTGCGTGCCCAAAAGATGCTGAATCACACAAACATTCTCCAATGTCGTAGCCTTTCCATGTCAAGAATTGTTATTAACTGAGCTCATTTTAGCAGCATCACTTCTAGCTTATACATATTATGGGTTGTGTGTCCCAAATTATTATTATTATTATTCTTTATTTATAAAGCGCCAGCATATTCCGCAGCGCTGTACAATAAATCCTATTACATGTTCAGTGTTCTCAGGCTATGGCTAATGTACATATGTATGGTGGTAATCCCCCAATTGTACAGGCTGGGTGGAGTAGAGGTAACATCACTGCTCTGCGTGGAGAGAGCCTGTGGAGTCATGGGCTAGATCCCAGCAAGCAACCTCTCCAGTAAGTGTCCTTGGGCAAGACACTTAACGGTACATACTCGCCACCCAGGACATACTTGAAAACGAGAGAAATCTCAATGTATCCTTCCTGGTAAAATCCTTTCTAAAAAAAAAAAATAAAAAAAAAATTGTGTCACCCCCTGATTTGTGGGCTTACATGCACACACAATGCATGGGAATGATTGCCAGTATTGATGGCCACATTTCTGAAACAATCACTGAAAATGTCGATAGTTCCCAGGTTCTCATGAAAGAGGCCAAGCAGTAGAGGACAATAAGGTTTGATAAAATAAATATCCCTTTTCTAAACAACCAAACCATCAATATATTTAATAAAATATTTAAGGAATGCTTTGAAAGCAAATTTGAGTTGCTGCCTTGCATCACTCAGATCTGTCTCAGTGGGCTTCGGTTCCCTGTTGAGGAAGCCTGTTTCCCTGTAGTAGAGCAAGTAGGGCCCTTTTGAAACCTCCTTGGATGGCTGACAAGTTCCTTAATGAGCTTATTTCTCTATTGGCCATCAGTCTAAAGGGCTAGGCTAGCAACCGAGCTATTGGAGAAGCAGTTTTTCGTCTTGACATCATAGAAAGATGAGCTCAACGTCAATGAGACTGCTAGTTAATGTGGTATTTGAGTTTTTGGTTGGCCTGGCATTGGTGTTTTCGTTGGCATGGCATTTGATGTTTTCGTTGGCATGGCATTTGATGTTTTGGTTGGCACGACATTTGATTTTTTGGTATGTGTTCTAATCGAGTATTTCCTTGCGTGGTGTTCAAGCTTTTGGTTTTTGTGACGATAGAGTTTTTGTGTGGTAGTTGAGTTTTTGGTTGGTGCAGTTTTTGAGTTTTTGGTTGGCATAGCAGTTGATGTCTTGGTCGGCATGACATTTGAGTTTTTGGTATGTGTTCTATTTGAGTATTTCCTTTTGTGTGGTTTTCGAACTTTTGGCTTGTGTGACGTTAGTTTTTCTTTTGTGTAGTAGTTGAGTTTTTGTTTGGTTTACTATTCCACTTTTTGATTTGTGTACGGTTTGAGATTTCAGCTCCTTTGTTATCTGAGTGTTTGGTTTGTGTGATGTTTGCATTTTTGGTTGATGTAATATTTGAGTTTTTGGTTGACAGGGTTTATCTTATGTGTGGTAGTTGAGATTTTGGTTTTATAGCTGCACAGGTCTTAAGAAATGGCATGCTTCATACAGATGTCTTTTTGCTCTTTGTTCTGTCTCTCACTTTTACCTGACACCATGAAAACTACAAGAAATAAAACCAAATAATGTTCAAAATATGCATTTCTCAGTCCTTTACAAGTCTCTCATGCAAAATGAACATGTCTTTCCAACAGGAATTTGATAAATCCAGTTACATTTTTAACAGATCACATTGTCCATGTTATGTGATATACAACAACATCACAATAAGAAAATACAGAGGTAAATTACCATGTGCGCCTCTTAGACCACATGCAGATGAGAAGCTCTTACGAGGAGTAGGGATGAGCTGTTCGGTTCGATCTGTTCGGAGTTCGCATCGAACATCGGCTGTTCGCGAACTTCGAACGTTTCCGTGTGTTCGGTTCGAATTCGCCCACAATGCACCACAATGCACTTTTCCACTGGCCTGAAGCTTGTAATTGGCTACAGCCTTGCACCTGACCACAGGTCAGGTGCAAGACAGGTGCAAGACTATGCCAATCATGGCTCAGAGTCCTGATTGGGAAACTTTTGCCCAATCATGGGCTCACAGAGCTAAGTCCCGCAGCACAATATATAAGGCTTCACACAGCCCCCAGCACGTGTTTTTGAGAGGAGATTGTTCTGTTAGTGTGTCTTCTCAGTGCCAGCAGCTATTGGGGGGGGTCTCACTTCTACAAGATATCTGGGAATTGTTGTAATCTGTGTGTTCTCACTGCCAGCAGCTATTGGGGGGTCTCAATTCTACAAGATATCTGGGAATTGTAATCTGTGTCTTGTCACTGCCACCCATCGGGGGTCTCACTGATATATAGGAGGTTCCTGGGAATTGTAATTTGTGTCTTGTCACTGCCACCCATCAGGGGGTCTCACTGATTTATAGGAGGTTCCTGGGAATTGTAATTTGTGTCTTGTCACTGCCACCCATCAGGGGGTCTCACTGATTTATAGGAGGTTCCTGGGAATTGTAATTTGTGTCTTGTCACTGCCACCCAACAGGGGGTCTCACTGATTTATAGGAGGTTTCTGGGAATTGTAATCTGTGTCTTCTCACTGCCAGCTATCAGGGGGTCCCACATACTTCTACCAGATTTCTGCAAATTTTAATCTGTGTCATGTCACTGCCACCCATCAGGGGGTCTCACTGATTTAGAGGAGGGTCCTGGGAATTGTAATCTGTGTCTTGTCACTGCCACCCATAAGGGGGTCTCACTGATATTGTAATGCCCCACGCCGCGGTCGGACCGAGGCCGCCATGTTGGGACGCCTGGCAGACTCACCTGAGGTCCCTCGTGGCGCGTCGCTCCCTTATTCCGATCTTCAGCTCGAGGGAGGAGAGCCAGGATGTGTCCCACGCCGTCTCCGGGTTCCAACTGAACAGAAGGCAAGCGCGCATGCGCGATCGCCCATCCTAGAGCATGAAGACCTAGGTACTCTAGCATTCCACCTGCACTGGAGATCCTCGTATACCACCAATTAATCCATCAAGTACTCAGGTATCCCAATTCCACCTGCGAGCTCCAGGTGAGCGGTGTTCTTATGATTCTCTGAACCCTATTTAAACCTGCCGCCTTCTCCAGTTCATTAACCAGGTTATACTGTGGTTCACCACCACGTTCTCCAGTGGTTCCCCTTCGTATTGCTCCAAGAGTATCCTGACTTCCAGTCCTGCTTCCACGGTACCAGCCCCGCTTCCAGTCCTGCTTCCACGGTACTAGGGATGTGCGTTTCGGGTTTCGGAATTTCGGAATTTTCACGAAATTTCCCGATTCGTGTTTTCGGATGCGGCTGAATTTCCGAAATATTTTAGATCCGAAAATTTCAGATCCGAAATGTTTTCCGAGCAGAAACGAAATATTTTCGGATTTTTCGAATGGACTTGAAATGTGTCAAACGAGGAGAACAGATGTTCCGAAAAACGAAAATTTTCCGAAAAACGAAAATTTTCCGAAAAACGAAAATTTTCCGAAAAACGAAAATTTTGTAAAAACGAAAATTTTCTGAAAAACGAAAATTTTTCGAAAAAACGAAAAGTCGATACAAAAAACGGGCAAAATGACACGAAAATACGAAAAATGGTCGATATTCCGAAAAATGTGCAATTCCGAAAAACGAAAATTTTCGAAATTACGAAAAGTCGATACAAAAACCGAGCACAGTGACACGAAAATACGAAAAATGGTCGATATTCCGAAAAAAAAATGTACACGAAAAACGGGCCGAACCGAATCGAATCGAAACCGAAATCGGTCGAAATGAGCCGAATCGAAAAGTTTAAAAATCCGAAAAATCGAACCGAATCGAACCGAAAAAAAAATCGGTGCACAAGCCTACACGGTACCAGCTCCGCTTCCAGTTCTGCTTCCACGGTACCAGCTCCGCTTCCAGTCCTGCTTCCACGGTACCAGCTCCGCTTCCAGTCCTGCTTCCACGGTACCAGCTCCGCTTCCAGTTCTGCTTTCACGGCACCAGTTCCGTCTCCAGGCCTGCTTCCACGGTGCCAGCTCCGCTTCCAGCTCTGCTTCCACGGTACCAGTTCCACCTCCAGGCCTGCTTCCACGGTGCCAGTTCCGCTTCCAGGCCTGCTACCACAGTGCCAGCTCCATCTGCAAGTTTGCTACCACAGTGCCAGCTCCATCTGCAAGTTTACTACCACAGCGCCAACTCCATCTCCAGACTTGCTTCCACGGCACCAGCTCCATCTCCAGGCTTGCTTCCACGGCACCAGTTCCATCTCCAGGCTTGCTTCCACGGCACCAGTTCCATCTTCAGGCTTGCCTTAATACCTCTGGTACCGGTTCCAGATCCTGTCTTCAGTCTAATTCCTTTATCCCCGGACTATTTCCAAAGATTACAACTTGTGTTATTTATCCCTACAACCCTCCGTTCTGGACTTTACTTTGTCAAAGACATCCTGCATTCCCTTTGTTCTGGACTTATATTTTGTTCCACCCAGTAAAGGTTCAACTGATTATATCCCTTCTGGTCTCCTCCTTCGGCTTGCCACCGGGTTCCATACACACAACACTACACAGGGGTCAAGCCTCTGCCCTTACAGATTTATAGGAGGTTCCTGGGAATTGTAATTTGTGTCTTGAAGTTGTCACTGCCACCCATCAGAGGGTCTCACTGATTTATAGGAGGTTCCTGGGAATTTAATTTGTGTCTTGTCAATGCCACTCATCAGGGGGTCTCACAGACTTGTAGCAGATATCTTTGAATTATAACCTGTGTCTTGTCACTGCCACCCATCAGGGGGTCTCAATGATTTATAGGAGGTTTCTGGGAATTTTAATCTGTGTCTTGACAGTGGCTGCCAGCTATCAGGGTGTCTCACTGAGTTATACCAGAGTTCTGAAAATCTTTAATCTAGATTAGGGATGAGCTGTTCGGTTCGGACGGTTCGGAGTTCGACCCGAACTTGGCCTGTTCGATTAGATCGCGAACACCGAACATTTCCGGGTGTTCGCCGCATGTTCGACCACAATGGACCACAATGCATTTTCCCACTGGCCTGAAGCTCGTAATTGGCTACAGCCTTGCACCTGACCACAGGTCTGGTGCAAGACTGGTTAAACACTATGCCAATCACCGCTCAGAGTCCTGATTGGGCAAATTTTGCCCAATCATGGGCTCACAGAGCTAAGTCCCGCAGCACACTATATAATGTTTCCACACGCCGATTCTGCACGCAGTTCAGAGGAGATTTCAAAGGAGATAGTTGTGTGTTGTTACTGCCGGTCTGCCACACATCTGGGGGGGTCTGGGGGGGTCTCATTTCTACCAAATATCAGGGAATTTAGGTGATGTGTGTCTTGTCACTGTGCCAGCAAGTTTTTTTGGGGTTTACAACTTTCTTTAAAACATTTGTGAATTGAGGTGATCTTCTGGGTCTTGTCACTGTGCAAGCAAGTCTTTTTGGGTCTCATTTCTACCAAATATCAGGGAATTTAGGTGATGTGTGTCTTGTCACTGTGCCAGCAAGTTTTTTTGGGGTTTACAACTTTCTTTAAAACATTTGTGAATTGAGGTGATCTTCTGGGTCTTGTGACTGTCAGGTCCCACGGCGACGCCGTGGCAAAAAGTCCAAGTTATGAGACCAACCCTGGTGGCAAGCTCCTGTACAGCAGTATGCCTTAGCCCAGCTTTTGTATACTGCATCAGGTGGATGTAATGAACACTGGCTGGGTTCCTTAAAAGAACCACTCCCACATCCAGCCAGTGCTCTGTCATTAACGTTGGATTCCTGATCAAAGAAAGGTGCCTGATCTATCCCACGAGCCAAGTGACCAGCCTTGCCGTTTATTCTTATTCACGTGTACCGGACCCCTGGCTATTCCTCTGGACTTCTCTTCTCTTACTCCTTGCCGGTACAGTCTCAAGACCCCTTCTACATTACCCATCCCAAGACTTTACATCATCTGCGTTTGTTTTCCAAGGACTTATTATTTATACAGATTCCTGCCTTTTATTTGTATCCAGTTATTCAATATAAGTTTCTGCTATTTTCACCAAGCCTTTTGTTGTTGCCTTATTTACTGCATCCTGGGTTCATATTCACGTCACCGGTGTCACAAGAACCCGGTCCCTGACAGTGACTGTGCCAGCAAATCTTTTTGGGGCTCACTAATTTCTTTAAAACATTTGTGAATTTAGGTGATCTGTGTCTTGTCACACATCCAGTACCACGCATTATTTTGGGGCTCACTAATTTCTTTAAAACATTTGTGAATTGAGGTGATCTGTGTCTTGTCACACAACCAGTACCACAAATTATTTTGGGGCTCACTAATTTCTTTAAAACATTTGTGAATTGAGGTGATCTGTGTCTTGTCACACAACCAGTACCACGCATTATTTTGGGGCGCACTAATTTCTTTAAAACATTTGTGAATTGAGGTGATCTTCTTTGTCTTGTCACACAGCCAGCAAGTTTTTTTGGGGCTCACTAATTTCTTTAAAACATTTGTGAATTTAGGTGATCTGTGTCTCGTCACACATCCAGTACCACGCAGTATTTTGGGGCTCACTAATTTCTTTAAAACTTTGGGAATTGAGGTGATCTGTGTCTTGTCACACAACCAGTACCACACAGAATTTTGGGGCTCACTAATTTCTACAAAACATTTGTGAATTGAGGTGATCTGTGTCTCGTCACACATCCAGTACCACGCAGTATTTTGGGGCTCACTAATTTCTACAAAACATTTGTGAATTGAGGTGATCTGTCTCTTGTCACTGGCTGCCAGCTATCAGTGTGTCTCACTGAGTTATACCAGAGTTCTTTAAATCTTTATACCAAAGTTGAATCAGAGTTCTGTATATATTAATCTATATATCACTCACCATGTCTGAAAGAACAAAAAGGACAGGCAGACGCTCCCAGACACAGATAAGAGGGCAAGCAGCCCCTGTGTCAGGAGGCTGTGCCTCTGGTCGTGGTGGACGTGGTGCATCCTCTGCAGGGGCACGCTTGTCCTTTCCAACTGGTGCTGGCCGTCTTAAGCAGCAGCAACATACAGAGGACTTGGTGGATTGGCTAACCAGGCCATCCTCATCCTCCGAGTCCTCTGCCAGCCAGGCTTCTAGTGCTTTACAGTCCACCTCAGCTGCCAAAGCATCTAATGCAGCCTCCATGTCCACAGCTACTCCTGCCGTAGCCTCGCTATCACACACGGAGGAGTCAGCTGAATTGTTTGACTACAATGAGAGTGACATGCTGCTCGAGGATGCGCAGCAAGTACAGTGCTCTGATTCAATCTCTGAGGTTGATCAAGGGAGTATAATCAACCTAGAGGAAGGGGGTGCCAGTGATGACACACAAATAACTGGCACTCATGTTGCCCCAGCAGCTGCAGCATACTGCCAAGTTGGCTCCAGTGACGAGGAGATAGGGGGTGAAGATGACAATGATGATGAAGTCACTGACTCCACCCGGGTGCCAGATCGAACAGAGGAATTAAGTGAGGAAGAGGGGGAGGAGGAGGCACAGCAAACACGAGGCACAACATCCTCTGTGACCAACCGTAGCACTAGCCAGTCCAAGGCATCACATGTCAGAGCTGCTCCGGTGCAGAGTGCTGTTGTCTCAAAGAACACATGCAGGAACTCTGTTGTCTGGGAGTTCTTTAAGAAATGTGCAGTAGAGCGCAGCGTTGCTATTTGTAATCTAAGTCAGATGAGGTTTAAGCGTGGGAAAGATACCGGACACCTGGGTACCACGTGATTGAGGCGACATATGAATAAGTGCCACACATCCCGTTGGCGCAAAACTTTGCGTAGGTCCTCCTCCCCCTCATCTGTCTCTAACCCCACTGTATGTCCTGCCATGTCATTGCCTACAACCTCCACCGACAGGGATGATGCTACAGTAATGGATGTACCAGGTCCTTCCTCACGATGTGACATCATCCCAGTAGCTGAAGATTTACGCAGTCAGATTACGTTGCCGCAGCTGCTGCAGCGAAAGAAAAAATATAGTCCAAACCATCCCCAAGCACAGCATCTAAATGCCAGCTTAGCAAAATTACTCGCATTGCAGCTGCTGCCTTTCCAGCTGGTGGACTCTGCTCCCTTCCATGAATTTGCTGAATGTGCTGTACCACAGTGGCAGGTTCCAAAACGCCATTACTTTTCACGCAAGGCCATTCCAGCACTATACCAGCACGTGGAAGACAATGTTATCCAGTCATTGGGAAAGGCAGTCAGCAGCAAGGTGCATGTGACTTTAGACACGTGGTCCAGCAAGCATGGACAGGGTCGTTACATTTCCTTCATGGCACACTGGGTAACTCTGATTGCAGCAGGGAGGGATCCAAGATGGGGCTCTGTGCTGGAGCTTGTTCATCCACCACTCCTCCAGAAAGCTGCTTGTATGAGGTCTGTCTGCTCCACCACCACCACCTCTTCCTCCTCCTTTTCCTCCTCCTCCTCCTCCTTCTCTGTCTCCGGCGAAGTGGCAGTTAAACCGACGCCTGACAGGGTCTACGCAATGGCTCAAGCAAAAAGATGCCATACTGTGCTTGAGCTGGTTTGTTTAGGGGACAGGAGCCACACCGGGTCAGAAATTTTGTCAGCTCTGCCGGGGCAGGTGCAGAGATGGTTAACACCACACCAGCTTGAGCTGGGAATGATTGTCTGCGATAATGGCAGCAACCTTCTCTCCGCCCTACGCAAGGGTAAATTGACGCATGTACCATGCCTAGCACACGTCCTAAATCTGGTGGTACAGTGTTTCCTAACCATGTACCCAGGGCTGCCAGAGCTTCTCATCCAGGCCAGAAAAGTCTGCAGCCACTTCAGACGGTCATTCCCAGCAAGCGTTCGCCTGGCAGAAATTCAAAGAGAATTCCACCTTCCCACAAACCGTCTGATCTGTGACATGCCCACCAGGTGGAACTCGACATTAGCAATGCTGCAGCGTCTGCACAAGCAGCAGAGGGCCATCAACGAGTACCTGTGTGAGTATGGCACAAGGACAGGTTCAGGTCAACTTGTTTTCCCCCCCCCCGCAGTGGCTGATGTTCAAGGATGCATGCACTGTACTGTCACCATTTGAGGAGGCAACGAGGATGGTGAGCAGGGACAGTGCAAGCATCAGTGACACAATTCCTTTAGTGTTTCTGCTGGAGCACACTCTGCGGGGAATTATAGATGTGGCTCTAGAGGCAGAGCAGCGGGAGGAAGAGGAGGCCTTCCTTAGCTCTCAAGGCCCCAGTCTTTCCGCAGACAGCATTCCAGCGGGTCCTACTCAGATCAGACAGGAGGAGGAGGAGGAGGAATATTTAAGTAGTGGTGGCATTGAAGGTGGGGATTCCTCAAGGGAGGGTTTTGTGTGCCCAGAAACAGAAGGGCTAATGCGTGCCTGGGAAAATGAAGTGCACGATATGGTTATCCTCATTGACCAGGAAGACTCGGAAGCTAATGCCACCTCCAACCTACGCTGCATGGGCTCCCTAATGATGCAAAGCCTGCTAAAGGACCCCAGGATTCGTGCTATCAAGGAGAGGGATCATTACTGGTTGGCAACCCTTCTTGATCCACGATACAAGGGGAAAGTTGCAGAGGTCATCCTGCCCACACAGAGGGAGCACAGGATGAAAAAACTTGAGGATGCTCTAAAGCGACACTTGTGTAACACCTTTCCAGGCACTGGTAGATTACCAAGTGCTGACACACGTGCTTCTGAGGCTGCGGGTGATCAGAGGAATAGTGGTTAAGGCCAGGTTCACTTGACTGATGCTTTTTTCAATTTTTTTAGTCCTCGACGCCCAGGGACGTCAAATGTAGGCACCCATTGCCAGCGTCTTCACCATATGGTGCAGGACTACCTAGGGGCAAGGGCAGACCTGGATACCTTTCCAGCAGATGATCCACTTGCTTACTGGGTGTTGAGATTGGATCACTGGCCAGAACTTAGCCAATATGCTATGCAGCTACTAGGTTGCCCTTCATCTAGCGTGCTTTCTGAAAGGACGTTCAGTGCCGCTGGAGGTTTTGTCACAGACAAAAGAGTGCGTCTGTCCACCGACTCTGTAGACCGGCTGACATTTATAAAAATGAATCAGTCCTGGATCAGCAGCTATCAATCCCCTGATGCTGAAGTAATGGAATAGATCGGGATGTCCTCTTCTGCAT
Source organism: Leptobrachium leishanense (assembly GCA_009667805.1). Taxonomy (NCBI): domain Eukaryota; kingdom Metazoa; phylum Chordata; class Amphibia; order Anura; family Megophryidae; genus Leptobrachium; species Leptobrachium leishanense. The sequence continues at coordinate 17,827 of RXON01003837.1, forward strand.
TCACAAAACCTCCAGCACTGAACTCTTCCACAATAGCACAAAAGGGTTACGGTGTGAAGGCACTTGCTGCCATGAAAGGCACAATATTTGGCTGCACTGACGCCTGTGCCAGGTTTATATCATTTAAATTTTTTGAACCACAGGGTCCAACCCTGCACTCTTCCACAATACCACAGAGGGGTTACTGTATGATGATACTTGCTGGCCTGGCATTAAAGGCACAATATCTGGGTGCACTGACGCCCATTACCAGATCAAATTTTTTTCAATACAGGATCACATGGTCCACCCCTGCACTCTTCCACAATACCACAGAGGGGTTACTGTATGATGATACTTGCTGGCCTGGCATTAAAGGCACAATATCTGGGTGCACTGACGCACATTACCAGATCAAAAACTTTTCAATATAGGACCACATGGTCCACCCCTGCACTCTTCCACAATACCACAGAGGGGCTACTGTATGATGATACTTGCTGGCCTGGCATTAAAGGCACAATATCTGGGTGCACTGACGCCCATTACCAGATCAAAAACTTTTCAATATAGGACCACATGGTCCACCCCTGCACTCTTCCACAATACCACAGAGGGGTTACTGTTTGATGATACTTGCTGGCCTCGCATTAAAGGCACAATATCTGGGTGCACTGACGCCCATTACCAGATGAAAAACTTTTCAATATAGGACCACATGGTCCACCCCTGCATTCTTACACAATACTACAGAGGGGTTACTGTATGATGATACCTGCTGGCCTAGCAGTCTTGCACCAAAGGCAGAATAACTGGGTGCACTGACGCCTTGACCAGAATCATATCTTTTCAATATAGGACCACATGGTCCACCCCTGCATTCTTCCACAATACTGCAGAGGGGTTACTGTATGATGATACTTGCTGGCCTGGCAGTCTTGCACCAAAGGCAGAATATCTGGGTGCACTGACGCCTTGACCAGAATCATATCTTTTCAATATAGGACCACATGGTCCACCCCTGCATTCTTCCACAATACCACAGAGGGGTTACTGTATGATAGTACTTGCAGGCCTGGCACCAAAAGCACAATATTTGGGTGCACTGCCACTGACGCCTGTATCAGATTCATATCCTCAGAGGGGTTACGGTGTGACGGCACTGTTGGGGACGCTAAAGGACCAATTTTTAAGCACCTATTGTTTCTTTCATCCAAAGCCTTCATATATTTCACAATAATTTAGCCAAAAAAATCAGTAAACTTTTTCTGCGTGTACGAAAATGTCTCCTCTTTTCATACAGACTGCCGCCCCAAGCAGTTGTTTATGGATAGATTAAAGGAAAAGCATTTACTGTCATATGAAACGTCATTTCTTTGTTTTTAAGTGCTTCTATACATCCTAGAAATCCGCCACTTCACGGGCAGGTTATGGGGACCTCCTAGGCACGATATTTGAAGGAATTTTTCGTTTTTATTTTTAACCCTTATTTCATGGAGAACTCACTGTCCCTTTAAAAAGTTTTTTTTAAAACTTTTTGTCCTTGTTTCCTGTCCCCCAGGGCACTACCCGGACCCCCATACACCTTTTATGGGAAATATGTAGCATATATGCCCTCTTGGAGGGCACTCTAAAAACCGAATTTTCAGCCCCATTGACTTGCATTGGGTTCGAGTTCGGGTTCGGGTTCGGGTTCGGGTTCGGACCCAAACAAATGGGAAGTTCGTGTTCGGGCTCGAACCGAACTCGGGGGGTGTTCGGCTCATCCCTAATCTAGATAACACAGTTGAATCAGAGTTCTGCATATCTCAAATTTTTATAACAGAGTTGAATCAGACTTCTGTATATCTTTCATCTATATATCACTCACCATGTCAGACAGACCAAAAAGGACAGGCAGACGCTCCCAGACACAGATAAGAGGGCAAGCAGCCTCTGTGTCGGGAGGCTGTGTCTCTGGTCGTCGTGGATGTGGTGCATCCTCTGCAGGGGCATGCTTGTCCTTTCTAACTGATGCTGGCCGTCTTAAGCAGCAGCAACATACAGAGGATTTGGTGGTTTGGCTAACCAGGCCATCCTCATCCTCCGAGTCCTCTGCCAGTCAGGCTTGTAGTGGCTTACAGTCCACCTCAGCTGCCAAAACATCTAATTCAGCCTCCATGTCCACATCTACTCCTGCCATAGCCTCACTATCACACACGGAGGAGTCAGCTGAATTGTTTGACTACAATGACAGTGACATGCTGCTTGAGGATGCGCAGCAACTACAGTGCTCTGATTCAAACTCTGCGGTTGAGGAAGGGAGTATAATCAACCTAGAGGGAGGGGGTGCCAGTGACACACAAATAACTGGCACTCATGTTGCCCCAGCAGCTGCAGCATACTGCCAAGTTGGCTCCAGCGACGAGGAGATAGGGGGTGATGACGATGATGAGGTCACTGACTCCACCTGGGTGCCTGGTCGAACAGAAGAGTCAAGGGAGGAGGAGGAGGCACAACAAAAACGAGCCAGAATGTCCTCTATGACCAACCTTAACCAGTCCAAGGCATCAGAAGTCACAGCTGCTCAGGTGCAGAGCGCTGTTGTCTCAAAGCACATGTACAGGAAGTCTGCTGTCTGGGAGTTCTTTAAGAAATGTGCAACAGACCGCACCATTGCTATTTGTAATCTATGTCAGATGAGGATCAAGCGTGGGAAAGACATCCTACGCTTGGGTACCACGTGCTTGAGGCAACATATGACCACCTGCCACGCATCCTGTTGGAACAACACTTTGTATAGGTCCTCCTCACCTGTCTCTACCCCCACTATATGTCCTGCCATGTCATTGCCTACAACCTCCACTGACAGGGGTGATGCTACAGTAATGAGTGTACCAGGTCCTTTCTCAGAATGTGACAGCATCCCATCAACTGAAGATTTACGCAGTCAGATTACGTTGCCCCAGCTGCTGCAGCATTTGAAAAAATATAGTCCCAACCATCCCCAAGCACAGCGTCTAAATGCCAGCTTAGCAAAATTACTCGCATTACAGCTGCTGCCTTTCCAGCTGGTGGACTCTGCTTCCTTCCGTGAATTTGCTGAATGTGCTGTACCACAGTGGCAGGTTCCATAACACCATTTATTTTCACTGAAGGCCATTCCAGCACTATACCAGCACGTGGAAGACAATGTTATGGAGTCATTGGGAAAGGCAGTCAGCAGCAAGGTGCACATGACTTTAGACACATGGTCCAGCAAGCATGGACAGGGCCGTTACATTTCTTTCATGGCACACTGGGTAAATCTGATTGCAGCTGGGAGGAATCCAGGACGGCGCTCTGTGCTGGAGCTTGTTCGTCCACCACGCCTCCAGAAAGCTGCTTGTATGAGGTCTGTCTGCTCCACCACCTCTTCCTCCTCCTCCTTCTCTGTCTCTGGCTAAGTGGCAGTTAAACCGACGCATGGCAGGGGCTACGCAATGGCTCAAGCAAAAAGATGCCATACTGTGCTTGAGCTGGTTTGTTTAGGGGACAGGAGCCACACCGGGCCAGAAATTCTGTCAGCTCTGCAGGGGCAGGGGCAGGTGCAGAGATGGTTAACACCACGCCAGCTTGAGCTGGGAATGGTCGTCTGTGATAATGGCAGCAACCTTCTCTCCGCCCTACTCCATGGTAAATTGACGCATGTACCATGCCTAGCACACATCCTAAATATGGTGGGACAGTGTTTCCTAACCAGGTACCCAGGGCTGGCAGAGCTTCTCTGCCAGGCCAGAAAAGTCTGCAGCCACTTCAGACGGTTATTCCCAGCAAGTGTTCACCTGGCAGAAATTCAAAGAGAATTCCACCTTTCCACAAACCGTCTGATCTGTGACATGCCCACCAGGTGGATCTCGACATTAGCAATGCTGCAGCGTCTGCACAAGCAGCAGAGGGCCATCAGTGAGTACGTGTGTGAGTATGGCACAAGGACAGGTTCAGGTCAACTTGTTTTTTTTTCCCCCCGCAGTGGCTGATGATCAAGGATGCATGCACTGTACTGTCACCATTTGAGGAGGCAATGAGGATGGTGAGCAAGGACAGTGCATGCATCAGTGACACAATTCCTTTAGTGTTCCTGCTGGAGCACACTCTGCGAGTAATTATAGATGTGGCACTAGAGGCAGAGCAGCAGGAGGAAGATGAGGCCTTCCCTAGCTCTAGGAGGAGGAGGAGGAGGATGAGGAATGTTTAAGTAGTGGGGCATTGAAGGTGGGGATTCCTCAAGGGAGGGTTTTGTGTGCCCAGAAACCCAAGGACTAGTACGTGGCTGGGAGGAGGAAGTGCACGATACGGTCATCCTCATTGACCAGGAAGACTCGGAAGCTAATGCCACCTCCAACCTATGCTGCATGGGCTCCCTTATCCTGCAAAGCCTGCTAAAGGACCCCAGGATTCGTGCTATCAAGGAGAGGGATCATTACTGGTTGGCAAGCCTTCTTGATCCACGATACAAGGGTAAAGTTGCAGAGCTCAGTCTGCCTGCACAGAGGGAGAACCGGATGAAACAACCTGAGTACGCTCTAAAGTGACACTTGTGTAACATCTTTCCAGGTACTGGTAGGTTACCAAGTGATGACACAGGTGCTTCTGAGGCTGCGGATGATCAGAGGAAGAGCGGTGAAGGCTGGGGCCGCTTGAGTGATGCCTTTTTAAATGTTTTTAGTCCACGACGCCCAGGGAAGTCAAATGTAGGCACCCATTGCCAGCGTCTTCACCATATGGTGCAGGACTACCTAGGGGCAAGGGCAGACCTGGATACCTTTCCAGCAGGTGATCCACTTGCTTACTGGGTGTTGAGATTGGATCACTGGCCAGAATGTAGACAATATGCTATGCAGCTACTAGGTTGCCCTTCATCCAGCTTGCTTTCTGAAAGGACGTTTAGTGCCGCTGGAGGTTTTGTCACAGACAAAAGAGTGCGTCTGTCCACCGACTTTGTAGACCGGCTGACATTTATAAAAATGAATCAGTCCTGGATCAGCAGCTATCAATCCCCTGATGCTGACGTATCTGAATAGATCTCTTCTGTATTACCAAAACCTCCACCCCTGCACTCCTCCACAATACTTCAGAGGGGTTACGTTGTGAAGGCACTAGCTGGCACCAAAGGCCTAATATTTGAGTGCACTGCCACTGACGCCTATACCATATTCATATCATTTTAATATTGGACTGCAGAGTCCAACCCTGCACTCTTCCACAATACCACAGAGGGGTTACTTACGGTCTGAAGGCACTTGCTGCCACCAAAGGCACAATATTTGGGTGCACTGCCACTGACGCCTATACCAGATTTATATCATATATATCAACCCTGCACTCTTCCACAATACCACAGAGGAGTTACGGTGTGACGGCACTGTTGCCGACACTAAAGGCCCAATTTTAAAGCACTTATTGTTTCTTTCATCCAAAGCCTGCATAAGTTTCACCATAATTTAGCCAAAAAATCTCTAAACTTGTTCTGCGTGTCCTAAAATGTCTCCTCTTTTCATACAGGCTGCACCCCAAGCAGTTGTTTATGAATAGATTAAAGGAAAACCATTTTCCGTCATTTGAATTGTCATTTTTTTGTTTTTAAATGTTTCTATACATCCTACAAATCCGCCTCTTCACGGGCAGGTTATGGGGACCTCCTAGGCACGATATTTGAAGGCTTTTTTCATTTTTATTCTTAACCTTTATTTCATGGAAAACTCACTGTTCGTTTAAAACCTTTTTTTTTTTAACTTTTTGTTCTTGTTTCCTGTCCCCCAGTGCACTACCCGGACCCCCACACACCTTTTATAGCAAATATCTTGCATATATGCCCTCTTGGAGGTCACTCTAAAAATTGAACTTTCGAGTCCCATTGACTTGCATTGAGTTCGGTTCGTGTTCGAGTTCAAACTCGAACTTTTGAAATTTTTCGAGTTCGACTGCGAACAGAACACGGGGGTGTTTGGCTCATCACTAATGAGGAGTTATGCAAACACCCTGAGCCATCTCCTCAAGTAGCTGCAGCAGCAGCTTTTACACCAGGAAGTGCTAGTTCCCATATTCTAGAAGACTGAAGTTAGAATCCGTCATACCCACTACATTCCCAAGTCCTCTTACAGGAAACCTTACTTGTAAACATGCAAAGTACAACACATTTCTAAAAAATTATGTCCCCTGGTATTTACACTTCCACCAATTACTATCAGGGTTATTCAAAGAGAATCAAAAAGTCACCGCACGCTCGGTGACTTTTCGTTCTCTTCAATTCGGTGCGATTTGGCGATCCCATTTCGGCGACCCTGCGGTGTATTTAGCAAGCACCACAGGGCCGTCGTAATGCAGGGAAAAGCCACCGCAAACCCGACGAACACTCACCGCAAAACCCAGCGAATGCACACGAAACCCGCAAAAAACATCTGTATTAACCCCGCCGAACACGCCGGAGAAACCCGAGCAGGAGCCGATCACAGCGCAGAGCAGCCGCCGGAAAAACCGATACTGCAGACGAATGGAGTGGAAAAAAAAACGTTTGCTTGAATGTTTGAAAAGTGAAACGCTGTTTTCAAAGAAACTACAGAACGAAAATGTCTAAAATTTACATGTAATATCCAATGAATAATAATAAAAAGGGCTGTTACAGAAAAAAGAAAAAACGATAAAAAAAAAAACATGGAAAAAAAACTTTCACTAAAAAATCCCGAAAAATGCGTAAAAGATCCTAAAAATATCTATAAATGGAGACTCTTTACTGCAGAATATTATAATCAACGGTTTATTAGATATTGTATTAAAACAGGAATATTTGTAACATTGAAGCCTATGGGATTCGCCTGAATAAACCTGTCGAATAAAACCACTGAACAGCAGGGCAATTCGGCAACTTTTCACTGCTGGTTTGTGTTCTCTGAATAGACGAAGCATTGCTTCTCTATGGGGATTTCACTGCCCTCTAACAGGCACCGAACAGGCACCGTATGTGCAGGCAATTCGCCATCATTTGGTGAACTGCCTGCTCTCTGAATAGCCGATTGCCCAGGAAAGGTAACCGTAAGCTGAATTTCAGCATTCGGTTACCTTTCGGCCACAATTCGGAGCTCTTTGAATAACCCTGTAAAATGTATGATATTTAAGAAGTAATGGTTAATCTTTTCAGAGAATGCCGAACTGCACAGATGAGTTGGTGAAATGCCCTGATTTTCAGTGTTTCAGTTCGACAGATTTAAACAGGCCAATCCCGTATGATTCAATGTAAAAAAATAATATATATTAAAATAATATATATTAAATTATATATTTTTTATTTATTTTTAAAAGACCATTTTTTTTTTCATTTACAGCAAAAACTCTTTTTTACTTTTTAGAACACCGTTTCGTATCTTTTGTATTTTTTTTTGACAAAATGTTTGTTTCCCAATTTTTTTTTAAACAGCCGTTTCTTAAAATTCTTTAACAGACCTTTTATTACTCTTTTTTTAACAGACCTCTTTCTATTATTTAGACACATTTTAATACATTCTTTTTGGCTGAAACACCTATTAGGAGAATGTGAGAGTTCTGTTTTTTACTTTATTTTTCTTTGCAGTTTGGTGCATTTCGCCAAGGCCAGTTCGGCGGTCTTCAGCACTTTTCGGCGACATTCTCCAAATTTATAATGATCTTCTTCGGCGCACTACGATTACCCTATGGTAACTAATAAATTCACCGAACTGGTATCGCCGAACTGCACTGAAGGTGTAAACACGATCACGATAGTGAAGGGTTAATGAAGACCGACACTTTAAATCCCTAGAGTATATTCACCATTGTAGCACATTGGTATTTAACATTGGTAATGGAGAATAGCTGCAGTTAAGCGTTGTTTTAAGCAACTTCGGCTGTTGGTGTTGAATGTTGAATCTCTCCTTCACAAAAAACTGAAATTTACAGTATGGGCAACTTTTATCGTTATCTGCAGCTAAGATGAACTTAAGTGAAGCAGCAATGCTTAGTGAATACCCTCTTTAATGAATTGGAAGTATTTTTTTGCTCACTGATTATTAGTTTTGGGAATTGCTGGTGGTTAGAATGATGCGCTCTGCCTTGTCATGACCATTAGGAATAAATAACTGTGATGAACTTGAGTGAAGCAGCAGTGCTTAGTGAATACCCTCTTTAATGAATTGGAAGTATTTTTTTGCTCACTGATTATTAGTTTTGGGAATTGCTGGTGGTTAGAATGACGCGCTCTGCCTTGTCATGACCATTAGGAATAAATAACTGTGATGAACTTGAGTGAAGCAGCAGTGCTTAGTGAATACCCTCTTTAATGAATTGGAAGTATTTTTTTGCTCACTGATTATTAGTTTTGGGAATTGATTGTGGTTAGAATGACACGCTCTGCCTTGTCATGACCATTAGGAATAAATAACTGTGATGAACTTGAGTGAAGCAGCAGTGCTTAGTGAAAACCCTCTTTAATGAATTGGAAGTGTTTTTTTGCTCACTGATTATTAGTTTTGGGAATTGCTTGTGGTTAGAATGACGAACTCTGCCTTGTCATGACCATTAGGAATAAAGAATTGTGATGAACTTGAGTGAAGCAGCAGTGCTTAGTGAATACCTGTCATGGTCCACCTGGGGTACTGTCGGGGATCTCATATCCTAAACCCTGGCAGCCCCTTTAAACCATACTTTTCACAGCTTCCTATAGACTTGCCTGTAACCTGTGCACACCGAGACTACAGGTTCACCGAATCTCTGTTAATGGGGCCTCCCTATAAGGAGGTCACACCCTCTGATCTGGACTTCCTCATTTGAAGTCAGAACCTTGCACCAGGCTGACCTGTATCTGGAAAGCTCCTTGTTTTTGGATCCCTATCTGCTGGACTTACCTTCTGTTTTCCCCCTGGACCATCATCAGAGAACCCTATTGACTACCCTTCTGGACTACCTCTGCTATACCGGTAACCCCCCATTTGTTTGCTACCAAGTTCCTCCATTGCATTTACGTGTATGACCCTTGGCTATGGACTTCTGATGTATCTATGATCTGTATCCCACGACTTCTGCTTGAAAACCTGACTACGAGATTGCCTTACCCTATACCTGGATACCTTGCCATGGACATTATCATTGATCTGTTTAGTTAATATTCTGTTGTTTTCTATTCAGTATCTGCAACCCTATTTATTTGTACGTATTTTCAGTTTCCTCCTGTGTCTCCTAGTTTTCATCCTGTTTAATCCTTTTTTTCCTTTTCGTTCTGCTCTTTACCTCCCTCTATCTTAGCCATCCATCTTTATTCATTTACTTCTGCTGATTTGTTTATTATAATAAATATCTTGTTTAAACCCCGTCAACCTGCATACTTCATTATGGCTCACTGCACATTGGGCTCACACCCGCAATCCATGCAGGGTTCACATGACAATACCCTCTTTAATGAATTGGAAGTGTTTTTTTGCTCACTGATTATTAGTTTTGGGAATTGCTGGTGGTTAGAATGACGCACTCTGCCTTGTCATAACCATTAGGAATAAATAGCTGTGATCTACTTGTTTTGAAGGCTCTATAAAACCAGCTAATTTATCTGGGGAAAAAGAAGGCTAATAACAAGACACTAGAAGGAGAAATATCCCGTAAGGATTTTATAAAACGCTGTCCCTTGGTAACACCGTAATAAATACCAACCCCCGAGCGAAACATCTACATTTATAAAGCGCGGTTTTAAAATGAAATCGTTTGATAAAAGAAAAAGTGGAAAGAAAATGATAAAAAATAAAGACAATGTATCTCTTATTTTGTTGGTATAAGTTAAAATCATCATTTTATTACCCAGTGCATACATATCTGAGCTGTGAGAACCTTCTTAACCCTTTCGCTGCTGACCCATTTCACGCCTGTGTGCTGAGGTCATTTTTACCGCTTTCGCTCATCATGTTTAAACACTTTTTGAAGCCATATTTTATTATATGACCCAGACATATTATATATCGTTCTTTCCAGCAGACTCGGCAGATTCATAATATATCATTATAATATGTATACGTCATGTCCTGTCTGTATATTATAACAAAAAATGTAATAAAATTAAAATTTTCAATAATTTACAATGTGTAAAGTGTTTTTTTTCACATTTTAACATGCGATCGTTTGCGGTTATATTTTCTGTAGGTTGTGCTTGTTAACAAAAATTAGAAATGGGGACTCGTTACATTTTTTTGTTGGGGAAAATCATGCGATTTTTAACAAACGCACCCCATACAAAAATCGTTAGTGCAGCATCATTGTTCACATTATAATTGAAATGGGGACAATATTGCTGCATTAACAAAACAAACAAAAAAAAAACGGTTTATTTTTCTCTAAATATTTTTTTATTTTCATTTTTATTTACTTATTTACATAACTTTTAACATGTTCAGGTTTGCTATCGTTGGAAAGGCCATGCTCTGGCCGATCCAAGGATACCAAACATTAACCCCTAGCTGCCACGGATCAGGAGATAGGGGGTTCATTGGAACCCCTATCTCCACCATTGGTGGCAGCTAGGGGTTAACATTGCGCTATGCACGATGACGCCAGTCATCGGGGGAGATCCCGGAAGCTTGGCTGACATCCAAGATGACGTCCAGCTCTGGGAGAGGTTCACTATCTGGCGCTTTTTGGCGCTGAATAGCGATCCGGTCTCCAAGGGGTTACAGCCAGCCACCGTTTGGAAGGGCACAGCCTGCCCTTCCAAATGGTGCCTGACTTGGATTGCTGCCCCGCACGGAATGGTAGGGAGAGAGGTCCAAAGGACCTCCCCTCTCCCTTTCAGGCACCTTCCCCGCACTCGCGGGGGGCGCGCCTGTAATAGATGTCATCGCACCGCCGCGTTGACATCTATTAGTGCCCGCGGTGGTCCTGGATGCTGGGCTGACATCAATGATGTCAGCCCGCACCGGGGGGCACAGCGATCGGCCGGAATCCAGCCGATCGCTGGCTGCAATTGCGGCCGATAACGAAGGGGTTAAAGGGCCAGCACCACCAAAAAAATACAATGTCCTTATTGTGTTCATTTGACGTTGCTGATATCTTACATGTGCTTTGTTTTCCTCTTGTATGTTTAGTTAAGAAAATATTTTACTCTTTAGGAGTTATTCAAAGAGAGCCAAATTGAATATCCATGTATGGTGCAATTCCGTGGCCATTCGGCTATTCAAAAAGCTGACAATTCACCAAATATTGGCGAATTGCCAGCGAAATGCGGTGCCTGTTTGACGGCAGTGAAATCCCCATAGAGAAGCAGTGGTTAATCGATTCACAGACAACGAACAGCAGAGAAATGTCAGTGAAATGCCCTGCTGTTCGGTGGTTTCATTCGGCAGGTTTAATCTTATCATAGGTTTCAATGGTTAAAAAATATTCCTGGTTTTATTAAATATTTATTAAACTGCTTATTCTTTTAATTTACAGAAGAAAGTCTCATTATTTATTTATTTATTTAGGATTTATTAGACATTTTTTGGTGAAATGTTTTCCTGATTTTTTTTTTAAATAGTGTTTTTTTCTCCCTTTACCAGACCTTTTTATTATTATTGATAGGACAATATATGTATTTTTTCAGGCAAACAGCTTTTAGAAGTTGCGGTGTTATTATTTTTTTTTTAACCAGTCGTCAGCTTGTCGGCTTTATCCGGCGGCTGGTCGGCGTTCTGTTTGGCAGATCATTGGCTTTTTTCGGATCTATTCGGTGGTTTTGAGGCAGATAGTTGGGAGCAATCGGCGTTTTTTCGGTGAGTTATCGGATCAGATACAACGTTTTGTGGGCTGTTTTTCCGTTCATAGTGGCAGTTTTGCAGCGGTTTTTCGGATGCATTCGGCAGATTTTCCCTAGAATTCGGGGACCCTACGGTGAATGCTGAATGCACCGCAGGGTCGGGGAATTTGATTCCCCAATGTGCGGGAACGAAAAAGCACCAAAATTCCAGTGGATTCTGGTAGGAGCAGTAATGTGGAGGATGAGAGCTTTAGTGGGGTGGGGAACATACGCACTCAGTAAAATACATTCACAAGCACTGACAGAGACGCACAACCGCAGACACATCTCTTGATTTGGAAATCAAACAGATTTTAATTGTCATTAAGTCGCTATTTTACAATCCACAGGGAATCTTTGTAAGTTATGGGTCTGACCCGTTCCTCTCAACTAGAACCGATATGTCTGAATGGAATATTAGCTCTCATTCCTTGGTGTTAAGCGATTTTGCTTATATCAATATGGCGCCATTTATCGTAATGTAGCCGTGGCCGAATCCGTTCAATTGGATCAGCTGATATTTTGAAAAAAATATCGACCAATAGGCAACGGCATTTTTTTCAAGAATCTACCAATGGAATTAAATCAAGCTTTCAGATTGGTTCTAGAGAGCTGAAAAGGAGAATACGAGCATCGTCGTTGTTCACCAAAGTGTTGAGGTGGAGAACTGCTTTTATGTCTTGTAGATCCAAGCCTCCAATGTTGTTTTACCAATGTATTGTACAACGCAGCTGACAGATAAGTCGGCAATCAACTGTCTGTCGATGGTCTGTCTGTCACATAGGAACCTCGACCCGACGTCGATACATCTATGTTACAGCTGCCACAATGGGAAATCAACCCTTTGAACAAGAGGAACCTCTATTGTGCATCGGAACCTCCACCATTCCTTTGATCGATACATCTATGCTTTTGCCTGAGCCTTATCTGGGCCCTGTGACTTCTGGCTTTGGCCCCCATCGCTGCTTGTCTTCATGCTGATATCGGGGCCAAGAAATGAGACACACACACACGAAATTAGGTTATCATCTCTGCGCACTTAGAGCTTGCGTATATCTTATATGTTGGAAGCTTAGAGAGAAAGTAAGAGGACCCCAGGAATGTCATGCGTCATTTGACCTCGTAAAAAGTTGGATTTGTTTGCTAAGTTAAATATTCTGTATGGCGGAAACATTCTGAAAAATAACATTTAAAAAAACACTTTAATTGTAAGGCGTAGATTTTAACTCTCTGCTACGTCTCCTTACAGCAGCCTTTGAGACATTATCAATAGGGATGGGCTGCCAGTTCGAATTGGTTCGAAGTCCGATTCAAACATCGGCTGTTGGAAAATTCACAAACTTCGAACATTTCGGGACGTATGCGTGAAGTTCGAGACAAAAAATGTAATTCAAAAATATTCAAAAAATGCTTAAAAGATGCTAAAAAAATCTAAAAATAAAGAAACTCTTTACTGCAGAATATATTAGTAAACGGTTTATTAGATATTGAATTAAAACGGGAATATTTTTAACATTGAAACCTATGGGATTCATAAACATTTCCCACTCCTTGTTGGTCAAACATTTCCCATGTAACAACCAAAAACCCACTAAAGACGAAGTGGGATATGGAGTAAGGCAAGAGGTAAGTGTATAATCCGGGTGACTGTCTCACCTGCCAAAGTTTGCAGGATTTAGCCCTTGAATTAAGGAAACAATAGAGATCACAATGATCTAAGGACAAGTGAACAAAATGGTGAATATATAAAAGTCAATTTATTCAATATATGACAGAAATACACATAAGAAAGTGAATCATAAAAACAACCCCTATTTCTGCTTTAACCGCTTGGCCGCTCAGCGCGTCCTGCCAAGCTCTCCTCCTGTGCTACGGACATGCTCAGCGCGTCCTAGCACAGGAGACTGCAATCAGATGGGATTCCGGCTGATTGCTGGCCCCCCGGTGCGGGCTGACATCTAGCATGTCAGCCCGGCACTCCGGGACCCCGGGGGGGAAGATAGATGTCATTGCGGCGGCGCGATGACATCTATTTCAGGTGCCCCCCGTGAGTGTGGAGGAGGTGCCTGAAAGGGAGGGGGGAGGTCCTTCGGACCTCTCTCCCTCCCGATCGCCGGGGGCCAGAAATTAAAGGCAGGCAGCGTTTGGAAGGGCACAGCCTGCCCTTTCAAATGGTGCCTGGCTTTAACCCCTTGGGGGCTGGATCACGATTCGGCGTTGAAAAGCGCCGTATCATGATCCTCTCCCGGAGCTGGCCAACATCTTGGATGTCGGCCAAGCTTCCGGGATCTCCCCCTGACGACTGGCGTCATCGTGCATAGCGCAGTGACGTCAGTTTTAGAGTTAACCCCTAACTGCCACCAATGGTGGAGTTAGGGGTTAATATTTGGTATCATTGGATCGGCCAGAGCATGACCTTTCCAACGATACCAAACATGAACTTGTAAAAATTTGTAAAAAAAAGATAAAAATAAAAAATGAAAATTTTTTTTTTAAAAAAAAATTATAATAATAAAAAAAATAAACACTTTTTTTGTTGTTTGTTTTGCTAATGCAGCAATATTGTTCCCATTTCAATATTTCAATTATAATGTGAACAATGATGCTGCACTAATGATTTTTGTATGCGGTGGATTTGTCAAAAATCACGTAATTTTCCCCAAAACAAAATGTAACGAGACCCCATTTCTAATTTTTTTAACAAGCACAACCCATAGAAAATATAACCGCAAATGCTCGCAGGTTAAAATGTGAAAAAAAACACTTTACACATTGTAAATTATTGAAAATTCTAATTTTATTGCATTCTTTGTTATAATATACAGATGGGTCATGACGTATACATTTAATAATGAGATATTATGAATCTGCCGAGTCTGTCGGAAAGAACGATATATAATATGTCTCGGTCATATAAAAAAATGTGGCTTCAAAACGCGGTTAAACATGATGAGTGAAACCAGTAAAAATGACCTCAGCACACAGGCATGAAATGGCTCAGCAGCGAAAGGGTTAAGATGGTTTTGGCATCTTTGTGACTGATATATAGAAATTAATACATGCTAGGCACAACGAATTGTGAGAACTCTACATACATAGAAACATAGAAAAATGTCGGCAGATAAGAACCTACGGCCCATCTAGTCGCTCAATTACATGGATACTTTACCTGGATTTATCTTTTGTTTAGGATAGCCTTATGCCTATCCCATGCCTGCTTAAATTCAATCACTGTTTTGGCCTCTACCACTTCAACTGGAAGACTGTTCCATGTATCCACCACCCTCGCAGTACAATAATGCTTCCTGATGTTACTTTTAACCCTTTGCCCCTCTAATCTAAGACTGTGTCCTCTTGTTTTGCTACTTTGTTTCCTTTTAAATGCTTTTAAATTGCTAATACCTCTCCCTACACAACCAAGCATTCTGCCAGCATTTCCTGCTGCTCTATTACATTGACTACTTACCCTTAGATCCCCTGCCATGATAACCCCTAAATCCCAACCCTCAGATGTATCAAATATTCTATATTCAGCCCTTGGGTTTTTACGTCCCAGGTGCATTATCTTGCACTTATCCACATTAAAACTCAATTGTCACAGCTCCCACCATTTTTATAGTTTACCTAAATCATTTGTCATTTGGCTGATCCCTCCAGGAACGTCAACCCTGTTGCAAATCTTTGTGTCATCAGCAAAAAGACATACTTTTCCATTAATACCTTCTGCAATATCACTAATAAAAATATTAAAGAGAATGGGTCCAAGTACTGACCCCTGAGGTATCCCACTGGTAACAACACCTTGCGCCGAATAAACTCCATTTACCACAACCCTCTGTTGCCTGTCACTCAGCCACTGCCTAATCCATTCAACAATATTGGAATCCAAGCTCAAAGATTGCAATTTATTGATAAGCTTCTATGCGGAACAGTATCAAAAGCCTTACTGAAATCTAAATAAGCAATGTCTACTGCACCACCTGTGTCTATTATTTTTGTTACCCAATCAAAAAAATCAATAAGATTAGTTTGGCATGATCTCCCTGAGGTAAACCCATGTTGTTTCTGATCTTGTAATCCTTGTGTTATTAGATGTTCAAAAATCCTTTCCTTTAACACATTACTGTGAGTTGTATTGCTGTGGAGCTCTGTGATACACACCGCACATTACTGTGAGTTTTAGTGCTGCCGAGCTCTGTGATACACTCATACACACCGTGCATTACTGTGAGTTTTACTGTGGTGGAACTCTGACACGCTCATACACACCGCAAATTACTGTGTGTTTTATTGTTGTGGAGCTCTGTGATACGCTCATACACACCGCAAATTACTGTGCGTTTTATTGTTGTGGAGCTCTGTGATACGCTCATACACACCGCAAATTACTGTGAGTTTTATTGTTGTGGAACTCTGACTGTGGGAAACAGACATGGTTAGATTCAGTTGAGAGTTATACTTAATGACCCATTCCAGAGAGTCTTCTGTCAGCCAAATACTGCTGTGCTATTTGGATATGGTGTTGATTACTAGGTCATGAGTTTTGACCTCAAAGTCTGTTGGCCAGTGTTTGCATATGTTAGATATATGGCAATTTTTTGTATTGATATCAAGGTGCACTCATTTGTCATTTGGAATCTTTTGGGGCATGAAATACATGAATTCAATAAAATTTTCCATTGTGCCTCACAATAAGATATCACATATAATCTGTGTATTACACACAATGTTGCGAGGACGGGTTAAGAAATTGAAGTCATTTTTTGTTTAAAATGTCTAACATGATTTATTATTGATTTTGTTTCTTCCCTTTTTCACAGTATGAAGGAGCCTTGGAATCCGGCCGGTCATCGTTTCTGCACGCTTACAATTGTCCCAGGTGCATTATCTTGCACTTCTCCACATTAAAACTCAATTCAATTTTTTTCCCCGCAAAAAAATGACAAGCTCAGAGTCGTGTCTATAAATGCTCGCAGTTTAGTCAATAAAATCAATGAACTGGAGGCAATGATGGCAGCTGAAAAAAGTAGATTTAGTGGCGGTTACTGAGACATGGTTCAGTGAGAAAAATAACTGGGACATAACAATACCGGGGTACTCTTTATATATAACAATGGGCGGCGGCAGCCTGCTCAATCGTTTCGGGCTCGGACCACAGCGGGAACCTGCGTTCCTGCAGCGTTCCCGCTGTGGCAGAAGTGCGGGAACGCCATACGGTTTTATTTCCCATCATTGTTGTTGGTGTATGGTTTCAGGCTTTATGCCTATTGTTTTTATGATTCACTTTCTTATTTGTATTTCTGTCATATATTGAATAAATTGACTTCTATATATTCACCATTCTGTTCACTTGTCTTTAGATCATTGTGATCTCTCTTGTTTCAAACATTTCCCATGGCTTCAAATCGCATTTGAACATGAGCAAAAGCAGTAAAAATGAGCTCAGCGCACAGCGGTGAAATCAGGGCTCGAGTCCTCCGGCGTTCCCGCACTTCTGCCACAGTGGGAACGCTGCGGGAACGCTGCGGGATCGCTGCGGAAACGCTGCGGGAACGCAGGTTCCCGCTGTGGTCCGAACCCGAAACGATTGAGCAGGCCGCCGCCTCCGCCCATTGTTATTAAGTACAAAGGTTCACATACTTTTTCCACCCTGCACTGTGAATGTTTACATCTTATGTTCAATAAAAACATGAAAACATATAATGTTTGTGTTGTATTATTTAAGCAGACTGTGTTTTTCAAATTGTTGTGACTTAGATGAAGATCAGAGCACATTTTATGACCAATTCATGCAAAACTCCACGTAATCCCAAAGGGTTCACATACTTTTTCTTGCCACTGTATATATGTATGTGATATATATATTATATATAAAACGCGTTAGTCCAGTTGCCAAAATCACGAGTATACCTGTACGTAGTGATACCTTTCACTGATCAGTATAGTTTCAAGTTTACACTATCTTGTAAGCTTGTCTTTTAAATGTAATGTTAACCCAATAAAAATGGTATCACCACGTACTGCTATACTCGTGATATATATTTTTTTTCAACAGGTAATAGGGGTTGTGGAATTCGTGGGTGAGTTCCCTCCCTTTTTTTTCAGGACTTGACCCCTGGGTTAAATGGCTCAGCACTCAGCAGTGAAAGGGTTAAAAACGTTTTTTTTTCTTTTTTTAAATTCATTGTTTCCTGTCCCCCAGGGCAGTACCCATACCCCCCATACACCTTTTATGGCCAATATCTTGCATATATGCCCTCTTGGAGGGGACCTTAGTTTTCAAACGTTCGAGCCCCATTGACTTGCATTGTGTTTGCATGGTGTTCGAGTTCGAATGCGAACCAAAAACGGGGGTGTTCGGCCCATCACTAATTATCAATTCTATTTTTCTAGAAACCACTTGGCCACGCTGGGAATGGTCTGGTAATCTCTCCTCCGTCTCAGTCTTTCGCAAGTTATGCAATAATGAGGCGCCCAGCCATCCTCCATCTTTACGCGGTATTTCGATCTCCAGTTAAAATACTTCTTATATCGTTCGTCGTCCTTGTCCAAATCATGAAGATAAGCCGCCAGGTCCTTTGGGCTGGGAAAATCATCAACGTGAATGAAGGCATCTCCAGGTATAAACCTCTCATAGTTTTGACGTGAGGGTCCTAGTACAACCGGCACAGCGTATGTAGAGAGGGCGTTAGACCAGAATTTCTCGGTAATATAGGCCGTATAAATAGAATTCTCAAAGGACAAATAGAATTTGTACTGGGATATGGTGTCGTGGAAATCATCCGAGCTCAGTTTTCTGTTTCCTCGACCATAGATGTCAATTTGGATGTGTTTTTTAAACGCTTCGTAATACTTCACACGAGGTGAACCAGCGTTCCACTTACTGACCACCCATGAGACAAGCTTCGACTTGGCTGGAATGGTGAAATTTTGAAGAGCTTTCAAGGCTTCAATCCGTCCATAGGGTCTGCAGATATCAGAATCCTCACGGAACGTCATGGTGAGGTTGAACAGGTTGTCTAGGAAATGCAAGTTGGTGATGATCACTGGAGGCTCCATGTTAAACCAGACCCAATGCTGGAAATGTGGTCTTGGTTTCTGGGGTAATGAGCTTTGGCTATACATGATATCAAAGTGATGCACAACCAAGGCGTCTGCAACATTGTACAGATTTCTATCTGCTGTCAGCCTACACCCGGAAACTCCATACATGCTCTCACATATATCTAAAGGAAAGTGCTCTCCGTAGGGCCAGACCCAAACCAGGATGAGAAGCTCCTCTTGTTCTTTTGACAAACACCCACTTGCTACAGCTTTTTCCGCCATGTTGAGGACCATCGGTATGTCTTGGGGCTTGTTGATGCATTGGAAACCTTCTTTATGCCAGATAAATAAAACTGAGAACAACGTCAACAGGACAATTGTAAGCGTGCAGAAACGATGACCGGCCGGATTCCAAGGCTCCTTCATACTGTGAAAAAGGGAAGAAACAAAATCAATAATAAATCATGTTAGACATTTTAAACAAAAAATGACTTCAATTTCTTAACCCGTCCTCGCAACATTGTGTGTAATACACAGATTATATGTGATATCTTATTGTGAGGCACAATGGAAAATTTTATTGAATTCATGTATTTCATGCCCCAAAAGATTCCAAATGACAAATGAGTGCACCTTGATATCAATACAAAAAATTGCCATATATCTAACATGTGCAAACACTGGCCAACAGACTTTGAGGTCAAAACTCATGACCTAGTAATCAACACCATATCCAAATAGCACAGCAGTATTTGGCTGACAGAAGACTCTCTGGAATGGGTCATTAAGTATAACTCTCAACTGAATCTAACCATGTCTGTTTCCCACAGTCAGAGTTCCACAACAATAAAACTCACAGTAATTTGCGGTGTGTATGAGCGTATCACAGAGCTCCACAACAATAAAACTCACAGTAATTTGCGGTGTGTATGAGCGTATCACAGAGCTCCACAACAATAAAACTCACAGTAATTTGCGGTGTGTATGAGCGTATCACAGAGCTCCACAACAATAAAACACACAGTAATTTGCGGTGTGTATGAGCGTATCACAGAGCTCCACAACAATAAAACTCACAGTAATTTGCGGTATGTATGAGCGTATCACAGAGCTCCACAACAATAAAACACACAGTAATTTGCGGTGTGTATGAGCGTGTCAGAGTTCCACCACAGTAAAACTCACAGTAATTCACGGTGTGTATGAGTGTATCACAGAGCTCGGCAGCACTAAAACTCACAGTAATGTGCGGTGTGTATCACAGAGCTCCACAGCAATACAACTCACAGTAATGTGTTAAAGGAAAGGATTTTTGAACATCTAATAACACATGGATTACAAGATCAGAAACAACATGGGTTTACCTCAGGGAGATCATGCCAAACTAATCTTATTGATTTTTTTGATTGGGTAACAAAAATAATAGACACAGGTGGTGCAGTAGACATTGCTTATTTAGATTTCAGTAAGACTTTTGATACTGTTCCGCATAGAAGCTTATCAATAAATTGCAATCTTTGATTTGATATCTTTGATTCCAATATTGTTGAATGGATTAGGCAGTGGCTGAGTGACAGGCAACAGAGGGTTGTGGTAAATGGAGTTTATTCGGCGCAAGGTCTTGTTACCAGTTGGGTACCTCAGGGGTCAGTACTTGGACCCATTCTCTTTAATATTTTTATTAGTGATATTGCAGAAGGTATTAAGGGTAAAGTATGTCTTTTTGCTGATGACACAAAGATTTGCAACAGGGTTGACGTTCCTGGAGAGATCAGCCAAATGACAAATGATTTAGGTAAACTAAAAAAATGGTGGGAGCTGTGGCAATTGAGTTTTAATGTGGATAAGTGCAAGATAATGCACCTGGGACGTAAAAACCCAAGGGCTGAATATAGAATATTTGATACATCTGAGGGTTGGAATTTAGGGGTAATTATTTCAGAGGATCTAAGGGTAAGTAGTCAATGTAATAGAGCAGCAGGAAATGCTGGCAGAATGCTTGGAAATGCTGGCAGAATGCTTGGTTGTGTAGGGAGAGGTATTAGCAGTAGGAAAAGGGAAGTGCTCATGCCAGTGTACAGAGCACTGGTGAGACCTCACTTGGAGTACTGTGTGCAGTACTGGAGACCGTATCTCCAGAAGGATATAGACATCTTAGAGAGAGTTCAGAGAAGGGCTACTAAAATGGTGTACGGCTTGAAGGAGAAAAGTTACCAGGAAAGGGTTAATGATCTTAACATGTACAGCTTGGAAAAAAGACGAGACAGAGGAGATATGATAGAAACATTTAAATACGTAAAGGGAATCCACAAGGTAGAGGAAGGGAGTATATTTAAACGGAAACAAAGTAGCAAAACAAGAGGACATAGTCTTAGAATAGAGGGGCAAAGGTTTAAAAGTAACATAAAGGAAGCATTATTTTACTGCGAGGGTGGTGGATACATGGAACAGTCTTCCAGTTGAAGTGGTAGAGGCCAAAACAGTAATTGAATTTAAGCAAGCATGGGATAGGCATAAGGCTATCCTAAACAGAAGATAAATCCAGGTAAAGTATCCATGTAATTGGGCAGACTAGATGGGCCGAAAGGTTCTTATCTGCCGACATTTTCTATGTTTCTATGTGTGGTGTGTATGAGGGTGTCACAGAATCCATCGCAAAAAAACTCACATTGCTAGATTACAATGTTTACACTAATGTTAGCGTTTGGATATGTAAGAGTTAATGCTAGGTTAAGTGTCTCTAACGCATGCCCCCCAGATTACCTTCCTAACGTTAAACCTGTTTATAATATGTTAGCGTATCTGTGATTGCGGGAGCTTGCGCCATCTTACTGTACTTTTTTTTTACTTTGCATAGCATTATTTTATATACAGGGTTTTTTATTTTACTTTGCATAGCATTATTTTATATACAGGGTTTTTTATTTTACTTTGCATAGCATTATTTTATGTTCAGGGTTTTTTATTTTACTTTGCATAGCATTATTTTATGTTCAGGGTTTTTATTTTACTTTGCATAGCATTATTTTATGTACAGGGTTTTTTATTTTACTTTGCATAGCATTATTTTATGTACAGGGTTTTTATTTTACTTTGCATAGCATTTTTTTATGTACAGGGTTTTTTATTTTGCATAGCATTATTTTATGTTCAGGGTTTTTTATTTTACTTTGCATAGCATTATTTTATATACAGGGTTTTTTATTTTATTTTGCATAGCATTATTTTATATACAGGGTTTTTTATTTACTTTTCATAGCATTATTTTATATACAGGGTTTTTTATTATGCATAGCATTATTTTATGTTCAGGGTTTTTTATTTTACTTTGCATAGCATTATTTTATGTTCAGGGTTTTTATTTTACTTTGCATAGCATTATTTTATATACATGTTTTTTTATTTTGCATAGCATTATTTTATATACAGGGTTTTTTATTTTACTTTGCATAGCATTATTTTATGTTCAGGGTTTTTTATTTTACTTTGCATAGCATTATTTTATGTACAGGGTTTTTATTTGACTTTGCATAGCATTATTTTATGTACAGGGTTTTTTATTTTGCATAGCATTATTTTATGTTCAGGGTTTTTTATTTTACTTTGCATAGCATTATTTTATGTACAGGGTTTTTATTTTACTTTGCATAGCATTATTTTATGTTCAGGGTTTTTTATTTTACTTTGCATAGCATTATTTTATATACAGGGTTTTTTATTTTATTTTGCATAGCATTATTTTATATACAGGGTTTTTTATTTACTTTGCATAGCATTATTTTATATACAGGGTTTTTTATTTTGCATAGCATTATTTTATATACAGGGTTTTTTATTTTATTTTGCATAGCATTATTTTATGTACAGGGTTTTTTATTTTGCATAGCATTATTTTATGTTCAGGGTTTTTATTTGACTTTGCATAGCATTATTTTATATACATGGTTTTTTATTGCATAGCATTATTTTATGTACAGGGTTTTTATTTGACTTTGCATAGCATTATTTTATGTACAGGGTTTTTATTTTGCATAGCATTATTTTATGTTCAGGGTATTTTACTTTGCATAGCATTATTTTATGTACAGGGTTTTTATTTTACTTTGCATAGCATTATTTTATGTACAGGGTTTTTTACTTTGCATAGCATTATTTTATGTTCAGGGTATTTTACTTTGCATAGCATTATTTTATATACAGGGTTTTTTATTTTGCATAGCATTATTTTATATACAGGGTTTTTTATTTTATTTTGCATAGCATTATTTTATGTACAGGGTTTTTTATTTTGCATAGCATTATTTTATGTTCAGGGTTTTTATTTGACTTTGCATAGCATTATTTTATATACATGGTTTTTTATTTTGCATAGCATTATTTTATGTACAGGGTTTTTTATTTGACTTTGCATAGCATTATTTTATGTACAGGGTTTTTTATTTTGCATAGCATTATTTTATGTTCAGGGTATTTTACTTTGCATAGCATTATTTTATGTACAGGGTTTTTATTTTACTTTGCATAGCATTATTTTATGTACAGGGTTTTTTACTTTGCATAGCATTATTTTATGTTCAGGGTATTTTACTTTGCATAGCATTATTTTATGTACAGGGTTTTTTATTTTACTTTGCATAGCATTATTTTATGTTCAGGGTTTTTTATTTTACTTTGCATAGCATTATTTTATGTACAGGGTTTTTATTTGACTTTGCATAGCATTATTTTATGTACAGGGTTTTTTATTTTGCATAGCATTATTTTATGTTCAGGGTATTTTACTTTGCATAGCATTATTTTATGTACAGGGTTTTTATTTTACTTTGCATAGCATTATTTTATGTACAGGGTTTTTTACTTTGCATAGCATTATTTTATGTACAGGGTTTTTATTTCACTTTGCATAGCATTATTTTATGTACAGGGTTTTTATTTCACTTTGCATAGCATTATTTTATATACAGGGTTTTTTATTTTACTTTGCATAGCATTATTTTATGTACAGGGTTTTTATTTTACTTTGCATAGCATTATTTTATATACAGGGTTTTTTTTACTTTGCATAGCATTATTTTATGTACAGGGTTTTATTTTACTTTGCATAGCATTATTTTATGTACAGGGTTTTTTATTTTACTTTGCATAGCATTATTTTATGTACAGGGTTTTTATTTTACTTTGCATAGCATTATTTTATGTACAGGGTTTTTATTTTACTTTGCATAGCATTATTTTATATACAGGGTTTTTATTTTACTTTGCATAGCATTATTTTATATACAGGGTTTTTATTTTACTTTGCATAGCATTATTTTATGTACAGGGTTTTTATTTTACTTTGCATAGCATTATTTTATGTACAGGGTTTTTATTTTACTTTGCATAGTATTATTTTATATACAGGGTTTTTTATTTTACTTTGCATAGCATTATTTTATATACAGGGTTTTTTATTTTACTTTGCATAGCATTATTTTATATACAGGGTTTTTTACTTTGCATAGCATTATTTTATGTACAGGGTTTTTATTTTACTTTGCATAGCATTATTTTATGTTCAGGGTTTTTTATTTTACTTTGCATAGCATTATTTTATGTACAGGGTTTTTATTTTACTTTGCATAGCATTATTTTATGTACAGGGTTTTTATTTTACTTTGCATAGCATTATTTTATGTACAGGGTTTTTTATTTTACTTTGCATAGCATTATTTTATGTACAGGGTTTTTATTTTACTTTGCATAGCATTATTTTATGTACAGGGTTTTTATTTTACTTTGCATAGCATTATTTTATGTACAGGGTTTTTATTTTACTTTGCATAGCATTATTTTATGTACAGGGTTTTTATTTTACTTTGCATAGCATTATTTTATGTACAGGGTTTTTTATTTTACTTTGCATAGCATTATTTTATGTACAGGGTTTTTTTTTTATATTTTGCATAGCATTATTTTATGTACAGGGTTTTTATTTTATTTTGCATAGCATTATTTTATGTACAGGGTTCTTATTTTATTTTGCATAGCATTATTTTATATACAGGGTTTTTTATTTTACTTTGCATAGCATTATTTTATATACAGGGTTTTTTATTTTACTTTGCATAGCATTATTTTATGTACAGGGTTTTTATTTTACTTTGCATAGCATTATTTTATGTACAGGGTTTTTATTTTACTTTGCATAGCATTATTTTATGTACAGGGTTTTTATTTTACTTTGCATAGCATTATTTTATGTACAGGGTTTTTATTTTACTTTGCATAGAATTATTTTATATACAGGGTTTTTATTTTACTTTGCATAGCATTATTTTATATACAGGGTTTTTATTTTACTTTGCATAGCATTATTTTATATACAGGGTTTTTTATTTTACTTTGCATAGCATTATTTTATATACAGGGTTTTTTATTTTACTTTGCATAGCATTATTTTATGTACAGGGTTTTTTATTTTACTTTGCATAGCATTATTTTATGTTCAGGGTTTTTTATTTTACTTTGCATAGCATTATTTTATGTTCAGGGTTTTTTATTTTACTTTGCATAGCATTATTTTATATACAGGGTTTTTATTTTACTTTGCATGGCATTATTTTATATACAGGGTTTTTTATTTTACTTTGCATAGCATTATTTTATATACAGGGTTTTTTATTTTACTTTGCATAGCATTATTTTATATACAGGGTTTTTTATTTTACTTTGCATAGCATTATTTTATGTACAGGGTTTTTTATTTTACTTTGCATAGCATTATTTTATATACAGGGTTTTTATTTTACTTTGCATAGCATTATTTTATATACAGGGTTTTTATTTTACTTTGCATAGCATTATTTTATATACAGGGTTTTTATTTTACTTTGCATAGCATTATTTTATATACAGGGTTTTTTATTTTACTTTGCATAGCATTATTTTATATACAGGGTTTTTATTTTACTTTGCATAGCATTATTTTATGTTCAGGGTTTTTATTTTACTTTGCATAGCATTATTTTATGTTCAGGGTTTTTTATTATTTTGCATAGCATTATTTTATATACAGGTTTTTTATTTTACTTTGCATAGCATTATTTTATATACAGGGTTTTTATTTTACTTTGCATAGCATTATTTTATATACAGGGTTTTTATTTTACTTTGCATAGCATTATTTTATATACAGGGTTTTTATTTTACTTTGCATAGCATTATTTTATATACAGGGTTTTTTATTTTACTTTGCATAGCATTATTTTATATACAGGGTTTTTTATTTTACTTTGCATAGCATTATTTTATGTTCAGGGTTTTTTTATTTTACTTTGCATAGCATTATTTTATGTTCAGGGTTTTTTATTTTATTTTGCATAGCATTATTTTATATACAGGGTTTTTATTTTACTTTGCATAGCATTATTTTATATACAGGGTTTTTTATTTTACTTTGCATAGCATTATTTTATATACAGGGTTTTTATTTTACTTTGCATAGCATTATTTTATATACAGGGTTTTTATTTTACTTTGCATAGCATTATTTTATATACAGGGTTTTTTATTTTACTTTGCATAGCATTATTTTATGTTCAGGGTTTTTTATTTTACTTTGCATAGCTTTATTTTATATACAGGGTTTTTTATTTTACTTCCAGATTTACGGATAAGTGGTGTCCAACCTGTATAATATATTCACCTGTTGACTGAACCTAAACAAATGAAATGTATTAAGAAACATATAACATGAGAAAAGAACTTCAAAAGAATAAATAGAATTAAACGTTAATTACCCTCACTTGCCGTCACTTGCCGGACGTTTTGAGGATGGGACTGGTGTCAGACTTGATGCCTGGAGCAAACGGTGACCTCTTGAATGAGTTTCTGACTCCGCCACATATAGCTTTGGAGGGCTGGGCCAGCCATTGTTTCTGTGTTGCCTGTCCTGCAGTCAGAGGGCAGTGATGCTGGCTGATTGTATTGTTCTAAATAGAAATTAAAACAATACAACAATCGACTCTCCATTATGTAAACAATAAAGAATGGGTCAAAGAGTTGGACCGTGGGGTGCTCCAAGGATGCTGGATACATAACATTGACTCCTTGTCGGCAGGAACTATGACAAGATTCAAAAATAGAGTTCCTGTTGCTAAAATGCTTATTTTAACCCACCTGGGGCTTCTATTGTGATTCAGCTGGCGTATACATTCCGCTTGAGCAGTTACATGTATAACCTCTCCACTGCCAAAATCAAGTTAATTGAAAAACAATCAGCATATCAAACCTTTATAAAGCAAAATTAGCATCTCTCTTTGCGCAGAAACAAAATCCACTGTCTTATCTCTCTCCTTTTCACCCTGTCTTACTGTAAACAAGCTACAAAGAGCAACCCAGGCCCTCACTAGAACAAACTTTACTGCAGCATTCCAGAAGCCAGGGATTTGTCAGAATACAGGGAGAGCTGTGGGGTCAGTCGCTGCTGTACAGGGATAAGATTCAGGGGGTTATAATGAGTGTAAATCCCTGTACAGTACAGATACAAGGTGTTGCTGTAATTGCCATACACAGGTATTATGCAGCACATACAGATACAAGGTGTTGCTGTAATTGCCATACACAGGCTTTATGCAGCACATACAGATACAAGCCGTTGCTTTTATTGCCATACACAGGCATTATGCAGCACATACAGATACAAGGTGTTGCTGTAATTGCCACACACAGGCTTTATGCAGCACAAACAGAAACAACAAGGTGTTGCTGTAATTGCCATACACAGGCATTATGCAGCACATACAGATACAAGGTGTTGCTGTAGTTGCCATACACAGGCATTATGCAGCACATACAGATACAAAGTGTTGCTGTAATTGCCATACACAGGCATTATGCAGCACATACAGACAGATGCAAGGTGTCGTTGTAATTGCTATACACAGGCATTATCCAGCACATACAGATACAAGGTGTTACTGTAATTGCCATACACAGGCATTATGCAGCACATACAGTTACAAGGTGTTGCTGTAATTGCCATACACAGGCATTATGCGGCACATACAGATACAAGGTGTTGCTGTAATTGCCATACACAGGCATTATGCAGCACATACAGATACAAGGTGTGGCTGTAATTGTCATACACAGGCATTATGCAGCACAGGTGTTCTCTCGGCTCGCTGGATGTAGTTGCATGTGAGAAGATGTTTGGTTGTATGGTTAAACCGACGTGCTTCAGGGAAACGTGAGAATATGCATTGTATGGTTAAACCGGCATGCTTCAGGGAAACGTGAGAAGATGCATTGTATGGTTAATCCGGTGTGCTTCAGGGAAACGTAATAAAATGCATTGTATGGTTAAACCGGCGTACTTCAGTGAAAAGTGAAAAGATGCATTGTATGGTTAAACCGGCATGCTCCAGCGAAACGTGAGAAAATGCATTGTATGGTTAATCCGGCGTGCTTCAGGGAAATTTGAGAAGATGCATTATTTGGTTAATCCCGCGTGCTTCAGGGAAACGTGAGAAGATGCATTGTATGGTTAATCCGGCATGCTTCAGGGAAACGTAAGAAAATGCATTGTATGGTTAAACCGGCGTGCTTCAGGGAAACGTGAGAAGATGCATTGTATGGTTAATCCGGCGTGCTTCAGGGAAACGTGAGAAGTAGGGATGAGCTGTTCGGAGTTCGCATCGAACATCGGCCGTTCGGCTGTACGGGAACTCCGAACATTTCCGCGTGTTCGCCAACAATGTACCACAATGGATCACATTGCACTTTTCCACTGGCCTGAACTTGAAGCTTGTAATTGGCTACCTGACCACAGTTTAGGTGCAAGACAGGTGCAAGACTATGCCAATCACGGCTCAAAGTCCTGATTGGGCAAATTTTGCCCAATCTTGGGCTCACAGAGCTAAGTCCCGCAGCACACTATATAAGGTTTCAGTCAGCCACAGCGCGTGTTTTTTGAGAGGAGATTGTTGTGTTAGTGTGTGTTCTCATTGCCACCAGCTATTGGGGGGTCTCAATTCTTCAAAATATCTGGGAATTGTTGTAATCTGTGTGTTCTCACTTCCAGCAGCTATTGTGGGGGTCTCACTTCTAGAAGATATCTGGGAATTGTTGTAGTCTGTGTGTTCTCACTGCCACCCATCAGGGGGTCTCACTGATTTATAGGAGGTTCATGGGAATTGTAATTTGTGTCTTGTCACTGCCACCCATCAGGGGGTCTCACTGATTTATAGGAGGTTTCTGGGAATTGTAATCTGTGTCTTCTCACTGGCAGCTATCAGGGGGTCCCACATACATCTAGCAGATTTCTGCAAATTGTAATCTGTGTCTTGTCACTGCCACCCATCAGGGGGTCTCTCTGATTTATAGGAAGCTCTTGGGAATTGTAATCTGTGTCTTGTCACTGCCACCCATCAGGGGGTCTCACTGATTTATAGGAGGTTCCTGGGAATTGCAATCTGTGTCTTGACACTGCCACCCATCAGGGGGTCTCACTGATTTATAGGAGGTTTCTGGGAATTGTAATCTGTGTCTTGTCACTGCCACCCATCAGGGGGTCTCACTGATTTATAGGAGGTTCCTGGGAATTGCAATCTGTGTCTTGTCATTGCCACCCATCAGGGGGTCTCACTGATTTATAGGAGGCTTCTGGGAATTGCAGTCTGTGTCTTGTCACTGCCACCCATCAGGGGGGCTCACTGATTTATAGGAGGTTCCTGGGAATTGTAATTTGTGTCTTGTAGTTGTCACTGCCACCCATCAGGGGGTCTCACAGATTTATAGGAGGTTTCTGGGAATTTTAATCTGTGTCTTGTCACTGGCTGCCAGCTATCAGGGTGTCTCACTGAGTTATACCAGAGTTCTGGAAATCTTTAATCTAGATAACACAGTTGAATCAGAGTTCTGCATATCTTTAATCTATATATCACTCACCATGTCAGAAAGACCAAAAAGGACAGGCAGACGCTCCCAGACACAGATAAGAGGGCAAGCAGCCTCTTTGTCGGGAGGCTGTTCCTCTGGTCGTTGTGGACGTGGTGCATCCTCTGCAGGGGCACGCTTGTCCTTTCTAACTGGTGCTGGCCGTCTTAAGCAGCAGCAGCAACATACAGAGGAATTGGTGGATTGGCTAGCCAGGCCATCCTCATCCTCCGAGTCCTCTGCCAGCCAGGCTTGTAGTGTTTTACAGTCCACCTCCGCTGCCAAAACATCTAATGCAGCCTCCATGTCCACAGCTACTCCTGCCGTAGCCTCACTGTCACACACGGAGGAGCCAGCTGAATTGTTTGACTACAATGTCAGTGACATGCTGCTTGAGAATGCGCAGCAACTACAGTGCTCTGATTCAATCTCTGAGGTTGAGGAAGGGAGTATAATCAACCTAGAGGAAGGGTGTGCCAGTGACACACAAATAACTGGCACTCATGTTGCCCCAGCAGCTGCAGCATACTGCCAAGTTGGCTCCAGTGACGAGGAGATAGGGGGTGATGACAATGATGATGAGGTCACTGACTCCACCTGGGTGCCTGATCGAACAGAGGAGTCAAGTGAGGAGGAGAGACAACAAACACGAGGCACAACGTCCTCTATGACCAACCGTAGCCAGTCCAAGGCATCAGATGTCAGAGCTGCTCAGGTGCAGAGTGCTGTTGTCTCAAAGCTCACATCCAGGAACTCTGCTGTCTGGGAGTTCTTTAAGAAATGTGCAGCAGACCGCACCGTTGCTATTTGTAATCTATGTCAGATGAGGATCAAGCGTGGGAAAGACATCCCACGCTTGGGTACCACGTGCTTGAGGCGACATATGACCACTAGGGATGAGCTGTTCGGGTTCGGACGGTTCGGAGTTCGACCCGAACTTCGGCAGTTCGAAGGTTCACGAATTTCGAACTTTTTGGGTGTGTTCGGTTCGAGTTCGAAAAAAAAAAGAAATTTTGAAAAAAGTATAGAAAATGCTTAAAAAATACTAAAAAATCTAGAACTAAAGAGACTCTTTACTGCAGAATATTATAAGCAACGGTTTATTAGATATTGAATTAAAAACTAATGTGTACGTGGAAAGATTATCAACTCTAAATGACCTCTGTTCACAAACAGGCATAACACCAGGTGTTTTTAGTCTGGTAATCAATTTGATACATTGTACACAATACTGAGGGTGGGGTGGTGTCTGCTTCTGATTGAGATTTGAGAATTAATTTCCCTAAAACATCCTAATATGCTGCATTTAACCCTTTCGCTGCTGAGGCTTTTCACACCTCTGTGCTGAGGTCATTTTTACCGCTTTTGCTCATCATGTCTAACCGCGTTTTGTAGCCATATTTTGATATATGACCCAGACATATTATATATCGTTCTTTCCGGCAGACTGGGCAGATTCATAATATGTCATTATTATATGTATACGTTATGTCATGTCTGCATATTATAACAAAAATGCAATAAAATTTGAATTTTAAATAATTTATTATGTGTAAAGTGTTTTTTTTCACATTTTAACATGCGATCATTTGCGGTTATATTTTGTATGGGGTGCGCTTGTTAAAAAAATTAGAAATGGGGTCTCGTTACATTTTTTTTGGGGGAAATTTTTGCTTTTTTTAACAAACGCATCGCATACAAAAATTGTTAGTGCAGCATTATTGTTCACATTATAATTGAAATGGGAACAATATTGCTGCATTAACAAAACAAAAACAAAAAAAAACCTATTTTTTTAAATTTATTTTATTTATTGAAAAAAAATTTAAAACATTTTTCATGCTCATGTTTGGTATCCTTGGAAAGGCCATGCTCTGGCCGATCCAACGATATCAAACATTAACCCCTAGCTGCCACGGATCGAGAGATAGGGGGTTCACTGGAACCCCCTATCTCCACCATTGGTGGCAGCTAGGGGTTAACTCCAGGACTGGCATCATCGTGCTATGCACGATGACGCCAGTCCTCAGGGGGAGTTCCTGGATCATCTTGGATGTCGGCCAGCTCCAGGAGAGGATCACGATCCGGCGCTTTTCAGTGCCGATTCGTGATCCGGCTCCCCAGGGGTTAATTTACAGCCATCGTTTGGAAGGGCAGGCTGTGCCCTTCCAAACGGTGCCTGGATTAACCCTCTGCCCCCCCGGTGATCGGGAGGGAGAGAGGTCCGAAGGGAGAGCGCGTCCATAGCAGCCAAGTGGTTAACTGGTGTTTGAAAAAAATTCAAAATAACATTTAAGGCTAGGTCAGATGAGCGCATTTTGTACGGACTGTGCGTCCGTGCAGTACGGACGTACTTACTGACTGACAACAAGGTAGTGGCCAAACAGTCCGTTTTCTTCACTGATGTATTTTTTGACGGATGTAGCAGGGAAAATAAATTAAAATGAAAAAACATTCTGTCCGTCAAAAATGCTGGACGTATAAATGCAGTCCATCTGACCTCGTTTCATCCCTCACATACAAAGCTACACGGACGTTGCGGACGTGGCGCACTCCGCACGTCCGTTCTAGCAGTATTACGTTCTTGCCTAACCTGCGTCCGTTTGCTGCGTCCGCCATGCATCCGCACTTCCGTGCGGACGTACTTCGTGTGTGGGGCTCCATTGGTCAGAATGCTATGCTGCCACGGACGTACAAATGTGCGGCAACACGGACGTGATAACTGCGCTCGTCTGACCCCAGCCTTAAGCAATGTTATTTTTCACCTCGGGATTAAACATTCACAGGGTTATTCAGAGAGCGGTGAAAAGCAGGAGAATAACTGGAGAAGTGAAAATTCTAGCTCAAAATAGCCAAACCAGAAAAATTCTCCCATTTATCTCACTTTCCAAATTGGCTATTTGGTCTAGATTGTTCTCTTCTCCTGCCAGTTCTCCTGGCTTTCACCTCTCTCTCAGGGTTGTTCAGAGAAAGGTGAAAACCAGGAGAATGGCAGGAAAAGAGAACAATCTGGACCAAATAGCCGATTTGGAAAGTGAGATAAGGCTAGGGTCAGACTAACACATTTTTCACAGCGACCGTCAAAAAGTGCGTCCGAATGCATTGCCTTAGTTTTTCACGGAATGCGCGACTACGGTCATACGATGCGCATTTTTGTGCGGGATTTTTTACGGATCCAAACCAGGAAACTTTGGGTGTCTGGACCTTATGTTGGCCGGACATGAGCAGGGTCTGACATCTCCAAATCACGCACACACGCCGCTAGTGGACGCAGCGCACTCTGTACGTCCGTACTAGCGGTTCTGCATTCTCGAAAAAATGCGTTCATTTTCCACTTGCGTTGCGCAGTCGGACTTTCGTGCGACCGTACTTCGTATATTGGCTGTCATTGCCCGTCATTTGCTGCCAGTGCGGCCGTGATTAAGTGCGCCTAAACGCATGTTAAAAATTCTCTAGTCTGACCCTAGCCTAAATGGGAGAATTTTTCTGGTTTGGCTATTTTGACCTAGAATTTTCCATTCTCTAGTTATTCTCCTGTTCTACACCGCTCTCTGAATAACCCTGACAGGGTTATTCAGAGAAAGGTTAAACTCAGGAGAATGACTGAAGAGAAAATTCTAGGTCAAAATAGCCAAACCAGAAAAATTCTCCCATTTTTCTCACTTTCCAAATCGGCTATTTGGTCTAGAATTTTCCATTCTCCTGCTTTTCACTGCCAAAAAATCAGTAAACCTTTTCTGCGTGTCTGAAAATGTCTCCTCTTTTCATACAGACTGCCACCCCAAGCAGTTGTTTATGGATAGATTAAAAGGAAAAGCATTTACCGTCATTTGAAATGTCGTTTTTTGGTTTTTACATATTTCTATACATCCTAGAAATCCGCCACTTCACGGGCAGGTTATGGGGACCTCCTAGACACGATATTTGAAGGAATTTTTCGTTTTTATTTTTAACCCTTATTTCATGGAAAACTCACTGTCCGTTTAAAAACGTTTTTTTTTTACTTTTTGTTCTTGTTTCCTGTCCCCCAGGGAACTACCTGGACCCCCATACACCTTTTATGGCAAATATGTAGCATATATGCCCTCTTGGAGGGCACTCTAAAAACCGAATTTTCAGCCCCATTGACTTATATGGGGTTCGAGTTCGGGTTCGGGTTCGGATCCGAACATTTGGAAAGTTCGGGTTTGGCTTCGAACCGAACTCGGGGAGTGTTCGGCTCATCCCTAATGACCACCTGCTACGCATCCCGTTGGCACAACACTTTGCATAGGTCCTCCTCCTCATCATCTGTCTCTACCCCCACTATATGTCCTGCCATGTCATTGCCTGCTACAACATCCACTGACAGGGATGATGCTACAGTAATGGGTGTACCAGGTCCTTCCTCACAATGTGACAGCATCCCATCATCTGAAGATTTACACAGTCAGATTACATTGCCCCAGCTGCTGCAGCGTAAGAAAAAATATAGTCCCAACCATTCCCAAACACAGTGTCTAAATGCCTGCTTAGCAAAATTACTCGCATTACAGCTGCTGCCTTTCCAGCTTGTGGACTCTGCTTCCTTCCGTGAATTTGCTGAATGTGCTGTACCGCAGTGGCAGGTTCCAAAACGCCATTTCTTTTCACGGAAGGCCATTCCAGCACTATACCAGCACATGGAAGACAATGTTATGGAGTCATTGGGAAAGGCAGTCAGCAGCAAGGTGCACATGACTTTCGACACGTGGTCCAGCAAGCATGGACAGGGCCTTTATACTTCCTTCACGGCACACTGGGTAACTCTGATTGCAGCTGGGAGGGATCCAAGATGGGCTCTGTGCTGGAGCTTGTTCATCCACCATGCCTCCAGAAAACTGCTTGTATGAGGTCTGTCTGCTCCACCACCACCTCTTCCTCCTCCTCCTCCTGCTCTGTCTCTGGCGAAGTGGCAGATAAACCGAGTTTAAGTGGCAGGGGCTACGCAATGGCTCAAGCAAAAAGATGCCATACTGTGCTTGAGCTGGTTTGTTTAGGTGACAGGAGCCATGCTGGGCCAGAAATTCTGTCAGCTCTGCAGGGGCAGGTGCAGAGATGGTTAACACCACGCCAGCTTGAGCTTGGAATGGTCGTCTGTGATAGTCCGATACCTAATTAGGTACCCAGTGCTGGCAGAGCTTCTCAGCCAGGCCAGAAAAGTCTGCAACCACTTCAGACGGTCATTCCCAGCAAGTGTTCGCCTGGCAGAAATTCAAAGAGAATTCCACCTTCCCACAAACCGTCTGATCTGTGACATGCCCACCAGGTGGAACTCGACATTAGCAATGCTGCAGCATCTGCACAAGCAGCAGAGGGCCATCAATGAGTACCTGTGTGAGTATGGCACAAGGACAGGTTCAGGTCAACTTGGTTCCCCCCCGCAGTGACTGATGATCAAGGATGCATGCACTGTACTGTCACCATTTGAGAAGGCAACGAGGATGGTGAGCAGGGACAGTGCATGCATCATTGACGCAATTCCTTTAGTGTTCCTGCTGGAGCACACTCTGCAGGGAATTATAGATGTGGCTCTAGAGGCAGAGCAGCAGGAGGAAGAGGAGGCCTTCCCTAGCTCTCAAGCCCCCAATCTTTACGCAGACAGCATTCCTGCGGGTCCTCAGATCAGACAGGAGGAGGATGAGGAGGAGGAGGAATATTTAAGTAATGGGAGCATTGAAGGTGGGGATTTCTCAAGGGAGGGTTTTGTGTGCCCAGAAACCCAAGGACTAGTACGTGGCTGGGAGGAGGAAGTGCATGATGGGGTCATCCTCATTGACCAGGAAGACTCGGAAGCTAATGCCACCTTCAACCTATGCTGCATGGACTCCCTTATCCTGCAAAGCCTCGAAAAGGAGCCCAGGATTCGTGTTATCAAGGAGAGGGATCATTACTGGTTGGCAACCCTTCTTGATCCACGATAGAAGGGTAAAGTTGCAGAGCTCATCCTGCCTGCCAGAGGGAGCACAGGATGAAACAACTTGAGGACGCTCTAAAGCGACACTTGTGTAACACCTTTCCAGGCACTGGTAGGTTACCAAGTGATGACACAGGTGCTTCTGAGGCTGCGGATGATCAGAGGAAGAGCGGTCAAGGCCGGGGCCACTTGACTGATGCCTTTTAATTTTTTTTAGTCCACGATCACGACGCCCAGGGACGTCAAATGTAGGCACCCATTGCCAGCGTCTTCACCGTATGGTGCAGGACTACCTAGGGGCAAGGGCAGACCTGGATACCTTTATAGCAGATGATCCACTGGCTTACTAGGTGTTGAAATTGGATCACTGGCCAGAACTTAGCCAATATGCTATGCAGCTACTAGGTTGCCCTTCATCCAGCGTGCTTTCTGAAAGGACGTTCAGTGCCGCTAGAGGTTTTGTCACAGACAAAAGAGTGCGTCTGTCCACCAAATCTGTAGACCGGCTGAGATTTATAAAAATGAATCAGTCCTGGATCAGCAGCTATCAATCCCCTGATGCTGACGTAACTGAATAGATCGGGGATCTGTTCTGCATTCACAAAACCTCCACCACTGCACAATACCACAAAGGGGTTATGATGTGAAGGCACTTGTTGCCACCAAAGGCACAATATTTGGGTGCACTGCCACTGATGCCTATATTATCATATTCATATCATTTTAATATTGGACCGCAGGATCCAACCCTGCACTCTTCCACAATACCACAAAAGGGTTACGGTATGAAGGCACTTGCTGCCACCAAAGACACAATATTTGGGTGCACTGCCACTGACGCCTATATTACCATATTCATATCATTTTAATATTGGACCGCAGAGTCCAACCCTGCACTCTTCCACAATACCACAGAGGGGTTTCTTACGGTCTGAAGGCACTTGCTGCCACCAAAGGCACAATATTTGGCTGCACTGACACTGATGCCTATATTACCAGATTCATATCATTTTAATATTAGACCGCAGGGTCCAACCCTGCATTCTTCTACAATACCACAAAGCGGTTACGGTGTGACGGCACTGTTGCCGACACTAAAGGCCCAATTTTAAAGCACCTATTGTTACTTTCATCCAAAGCTTGCATAAGTTTCACCATAATTTAGCCAAAAAAATCACAAAACTTGTTCTGCGTGTCCTAAAATGTCTCCTCTTTTCATACAGACTGCCTCCCCAAGCAGTTGTTTACGAATAGAGTAAAGGAAAACCATTTACCATCATTTGAAATGTCTTTTTTTTGTTTTTAAATGTTTCTATACATCCTAGAAATCCGCCACTTCAAGGGCAGGTTATGGGGGCCTCTTAGGCACGATATTTGAAGGAATTTTTTGTTTTTATTCTTAACCTTTATTTCATGGAAAACTCACTGTTCCTTTAAAAACTTTTTTTAAAAACTTTTTGTCCTTGTTTCCTGTCCCCCAGGGCACTACCCGGACCCCCATACACTTTTATGGCAAATATCTTGCATATATGCCCTCTTGGAGGGCACTCTAAAATTCGAACTTTCAAGTCCCATTGACTTATATTGAGTTCGGTTCGTGTTCGAGTTCGAACTCTAGCTTTTGAAATTGTTCGAGTTCGAATGCGAACCGAACACGGGGGTGTTCGGCTCATCCCTAGTGAGAAGATGCTTGTATGGTTAAACCGGTGTGCTTCAGGGAAACGTGAGAAGATGCTTGTATGGTTTAACCGGCATGCTTCAGGGAGTACCGGCTGGCTGGAGTAGAGGCAACATCACTGCTCTGCGTGGAGAGAGTCTGTTGAGACATGGGCTTGATCCCCAGGAGCACCTCTACAATGAGTGTCCTTGGGCAAGACGCCTAACGGCACATACTCGCCACCCACATACTTGAAAACTAGAGAAATTTCAATGTATCCTTCCTGGTAAAATCCTTTCTCAAAAAAAAAAAACGTGAGAAGATGCATTGTATAGGAAAACCTGCCGTGTGCGATGCCCATAGAATTCAATGTAAAAAATATTATCATTTTTATTCTTTATTTATTTAACCGTTTATTTTTTTAATCTGCAGCAAAAATCCTTTTTATTTTTTGAATTTATTAGGTATTATATTACGATTTTTCAGGTGAAATATGGGGTTCCGATATAGTTTTTTTTTATAAAAAAAAGAAGCTTTTTACTTTTAACCATACACTGCATCTTCTCACGTTTCCTGAAGCCTTACAGAGTTTTTCAAAGAGATTCGAATTGCTGGCGAAAGGAAACCGAACATTGAAAATCAGCAGTCGGTTATCTCTCCTGGCTATTCGGCTGTTCAGAGAGCAGGCAGTTCGCCAAATCCTGGCGAATTGCCTGCACATACGGTGCCTGTTCGGTGCCTGTTCGAGGGCAGTGAATCCCAGTAGAGAAGCAATTCTTCGTCTATTCGGAGATCAAAAAACACCGAAATGCCCTGCTGTTCAGTGGTTTCATTCGACAGGTTTTTTTCAGGCTTCAATGTTAAAAATATTCTCGTTTTAAGTCAATATCTAATAAACCCTCTATTTATTAAGAGATTTTTTAGGATCTTTTAGGCATTTTTCGTGATTTTTTTCCAAGATAAATTTTTCAGATTTTTTTTAAACTTTTTTTCTTTTTCCTTTTTATTATCATTCATTGGATCTTAAATGTAAATTTCAGACATTTTCGCTTAGTAGTTTCTTTTCACACAGCGTTTCACTTTTCAAACATTCAAGCGTTCGGTTTTATTTTTTTTTCACTCCATTCGTCTGCGTGGGTTGGGTTTTTCCGGCGGCTGCTCTGCGCTGTGATCGGCTCCTGCTCGGGGTTTCTCAGGCGTGTTCGGCGGGGTTAATCCAGATGTTTTTGCAGGTTTCGGTGTGCGTTCACTGGGTTTTGCGGTGAGTGTTCGTTGAGTTTTCGGCGGCTTTTCCCTGCACTACGACGGCCCTGTGGTGCTTGCTGAATACACCGCAGGGTCGCCGAAATGGGATCGCCAAATCGCACCGAATTGAAGAGAACGAAAAGTCACTGAACGTGCGGTAACTTTTCAATTCTCTTCGAATAACCCTGATAGCACTGGTTCTCAGCCCGGGTCTTAGCGTTTCCCTAGTATGCGCTAATGAATCTTCTACACTCCCGCGGACAAGATGATGTGTTGGTGGGTTGTCAAGCGCTACCTTTTAGCGAGATTTTTCACGTAGCGTTGGCGTTTTAGCTCACACCAGCTGATAGAGCCCACAGTATTTTATGGCAAAACGCAAACCATCCTCTCAATTTCACATTTTATTCATGACATTCTTTTATTGTAAAAAATACAGATATGAAAACCATACAGTATTGTACATAAATGATATTTTGGTAAGCGTCGTGTTCCATTAGTCTGAGCTCCTAGAGGTTTTCCACGTGATGCACTTACCACCAAGCCCTATGGTCCTGTTGCACGTGTCCATATCCTTGAGCTTTGACCCACGAATTGCCACGTTCCCCGTAATGTCACTTTACTTTCCTTGCTTCATATATGTTGCCACGTTGTTAAAAAAATTCTTTCTGGAATGACCTATTAAACCCAGTGATACCACAATATACCGAAGATGCCACGTAGGCCAGAAATACCAGACTGATCACAAGTGGCATGCTGCCCCCCACTGCCCTCACACTGCTGCCACATCAGTTTATTATAGCTTAAAAATATTTCAGCATTCGTCATTTTACATCTTTTGCAATTTCACCCGCGTGTTATCACTAAGTTCAGACCTGCAGGGCTCCAAATTGACATGGAGGCATCCCTCAACTTCTACCATGCAGCTCCATGATTACGTTGTAGAATCAAGGGCGGACTGACTCGTCAGGCATTCGGGCAGGGCCTACGCGGCTCTCAATCTTGCTGTGGAGCTCTGTGATACACTCATACACACCGCACATTATTGTGAGTTTTATTGCTGTGGAGCTCTGTGATACACTCATAACAGATGGCACATTACAGTAAGTTTTATTGCTGTGGAGCTCTGTGATATGCTCATACACACCACACATTACTGTGAGTTTTATTGCTGTGGAGCTCTGTGATACACTCATACACAACGCACATTATTGTGAGTTTTATTGCTGTGGAGCTCTGTGATATGCTCATACACACCGCACATTACTGTGAGTTATATTGCGGTGGAGCTCTGTGATACCCTCATATACACCGCACATTAATGTGAGTTTTATTGCTGCAGAGCTCTGTGACACGCTCATACACACCACACATTGCTGTGAGTTTTATTGCGGTGGAGCTCTGGGATACACTCATACGCACTGCCCATTACTGTGAGTTTTATTGCTGTGGTGCTCTGTGATACAGTAATGTGTGGTGTGTATAAGTGTGAGTTTTAATGCTGTCGAGCTCAGTGATGCACTCATATACACCGCACATTACTGTGAATTTTATTGATGTGGTGCTCTGTGATACGCTCATACACATTGCACATTACTGTGAGTTTTATTATAACACAAATATAAAGGCGGAGCTTCATGGGGACGTGCTTTGCGGGTGGGTGCAGCACAAGGGGCCCCATGATTTTCTATTGCCCGGATGCCCCATGAATTGTCAGTCTGTCCCTGGGTAGAATGCTCTTCAATGGTCGAGGCCTGGAACTGCTGTTATGTCTTATGGGTCAAAAGCCTCCAATGTTTTTATAGCGTTATATTATACAACAGGGCGTTTGAGACATTATCATTTCTATTTTTCTAGAAACCACTTGGCCACGCTGGGAATGGTCTGGTAATCTGTCCTCCATTTCAATGTTTCGCAAGCTCTGCAGTAATGAGACGCCCAGCCACCCTCCATCTTCACGCGGTATTTCGATCTCCAATTAAAATACTTCTTATATCGTTCGTCGTCCTTGTCCAAATTATGAAGATAAGCCGCCAGGTCCTTTGGGCTCGGAAAATCGTCTACGTGAATGAAGGCATCTCCAGGTATAAATCTCTCATAGGATTGACGTGAGGGTCCTAGGGCGACCGGCACAGCATCTGTAGAGAGGGCGTTAGACCAGAATTTCTCGGTAATATAGTCCGTATAAATAGAATTCTCAAAGGACAAATAGAATTTGTACTTGGATATGGTGTCGTGGAAATCATCCCTGCTCAGTTCTGTGTATCCTCGACCATAGATGTCAATTTGGATGTGTTTTTTAAACTCTTCATAATACTTCACACGAGGTGAACCATCATACCACTTACTGACCACCCATGAGACAAGCTTGGACTTGGCTGGAATGGTGAAGTTTTGAGGCACTTTCAAGGCTTCAATCCGTCCATAGGGTCGGCAGATATCAGAGTCCTGGCGGAACGTCATGGTGAAGTTGAACAGGTTGTCTAGGAAATGCAAGTTGGAGATGATCAGTGGGGGTTCCAGGTTAAACCAGACCCAACGCTGGAAATGTGGTCTTGGTTTCTGGGGCAATGAGCTTTGGCTATACATGATATCACAGTGATGCACAACCAAGGCGTCTGCAACGTCGTACAGATTCCTATCTGCTGTCAGCCTACACCCGGAAACACCAAACGAGCTCTGGCAAACATCCAACGGAAAGTGCGCTCCATAGGGCCAGACCCAAACCAGGACAAGAAGCTCCTCTTGCTCTGATGACAAACTCACACTTGATGCAGCTGTTTGCGCCATATTCAGGACCACCGGTGTGTTTTGGGAGGTGCTCTTGCTTTGAATGTTTATGGTTTTCCAGCTGAATGAAACTAAGAGCACCGTCAGCAGGAAAACTGAAACCGCCTGGAAAGGATGACTGGTGGGATTCCATGGCATGTTCCAACTGTGAAGAAAGGAATAACAGATTAATAATGAATCATTTAAGAGCATTTTATGCCATAAACAAATGTTTCTTAACCTGGCTCCGTGTCCACCTGGACAGGTTATCAGACAAGCCAGGGTCACGAGGGCTGAGAAATCAGGAGAAGTCAATATACAAAGCCAAAAGTCAGATACAAGGAGACCCATCGTGAAATATATCAGGGAAGTGCTGAAAGGAGTCCAAAACCACAACAGAGCAAAGGCAAGTCGAAGTCCTTATAAACTCTGACTGGGATCACTATTGGCCAGGATACAAGAGGGATGGACCAGGGACACCATTGGGAAGAAGATGAGAGAGGTCTAACCTCCAGGTCATGTCCTTAACAGACAGTGTAGCAAGAATGCACAGAGCAGTGCACCTACAGCAGTGATGCTCTTCCAGAACAGATGCAAAACAGGTGCCACTATGTCAGTTGGAGAGATAACAGACCTGACAAAGTGCAGAGAGCTCTGTGAACCACCAGAGGGCAGGATGACTCTAACTTAGAGTCTATGTGAGTTTTGCTGCTTTCGAGATCTTAGTTGTGGGTAGGAACACTTTAGGCACAACAGCAACTTCAGCTTAATATGGTCCCTTAAGCTTTCAAAAATCATGCAGTTTACCAAAAACAGGGTTTAAGAAATTAAAGGGACACTTTTGGCCAGGGCTGTCAAACTCTGCCCCCACAGCTGTTTCTGAACTACAACCCCCATGATTCATTGGCCATCTATTGCATTGAAAGACTTCTGGGAATTGTAGGCATCAGCATCTGGGGCCACGAGTTTGACAGCCCTGGTTTAGGAGGTAAATAGATTAAGGGGAGGGTATTTTGGGGTGAAAAGCTCCCAAACATTAAGTCCCTCGTAACTCTCTTTATACTTACTATAACCCAATGCAAAATAGAAAAATAAGACGTATATATAAAAATACCTTTGTAATGCACCTGCTTTACAAATGGATACATTGAGCTGGATTCCAAGTCAGTGGGAAAAGTCACACCTGGCGCAGAATCCAGCCCATTATTTATTACGTATATTTAGAAAATGTTAAAGCTGAGCTATTTAACCCTTTCACTACCAAGTGCTTTGTGCTGAAAAAAAATAATGTCATTACATTTATTTCAAATGTGGGATGTCAAGGTACCAATTAAATATGAAGTGAAATAGATAATTTACCCAAAAATTTTTATTCCGAGAGAGGTTAAAAAACAATATTTAATGTAAAAAAAGCTCATTTTAAATTTTTCATGTATTGGTTTCTCCTTTCCAGAAATATTACTGAGATAAATGGTTTTGAATTTTGGATAGCGTCCCTTATCTGGCACAATGCCACACTGGGTCTGCATTTTCTGCATACAGGCATATGCAGTAAACGTGCTGCAGACAGATGATAAAATGGTGAGATCTCCTGCTTACATGGGGTCTGCATTATCAGCATACAGGCAGATGCAGTAAATGTACTGCAGACAGATAATAAAATGGTGAGATCTGCTTACATGGGGTCTGCATTATCAGCATACAGGCAGATGCAGTAAATGTGCTGCAGACAGATAATAAAATGGTAAGATCTGCTTACATGGGGTCTGCATTATCAGCATACAGGCAGATGCAGTAAATGTGCTGCAGACAGATAATAAAATGGTGAGATCTCCTGCTTACACGGGGTCTGCATTATCAGCATACAGGCAGATGCAGTAAATGTATTGCAGACAGATAATAAAATGATGAGATCTCCTGCTTATGGGTGTTTGTAGTGATCAGAATGAGATTATCAGCAATGCAATATCTGTATGTGCTGTAGACATGTGCACAGCGGTATTTTTCGTTTCGGATCATTTCAGATCTTTTTGGTCCGTGGGGTTTCGAATCGCTTTCCCTCTCGTTTCAAATCATTTCGACTCGTTTCCATTTCAGATCGACTCGTTTCCATTTTATAATGATTATAAACAAAAAGTGTAGAAAGAAAAAAAAAAAAAGATACAGGGTATCCTGTGAGATGTCCCCATTAACCCTTTGCTTGGGACATACGCTGTGCCCTGCGAGATGCCCAATTCCCATTAACCCATTGCTTTGTCTTGAATTGCATAGATTTATTTTTCTTTTCATTTCGATTTGTTCTTTTGGACCGTATCATTTTCGGAAATGCTTCTGAAAATGAAAAATGGTGTTTTTTCGGACGAATTCGAACCAAACGAAACGCACATGTCGGTACTGTACAGGGATTTACATTCATTATAACCCCTGAATCTTATCCCTGTACAGCAGCGAGTGACCCCACAGCTCTCTCGGTATTCTGCCAAATCTCTGGCTGCTGGAACGCTGCAGTAAAGTTTGCTGAGCTTTTTGTTACAATGGGTACTCCTTTTAGCTTGTTTACAGTAAGATCGGGTGAAAGGGAGAGAGATAAAACAGTGGATTTTATTTTTCCACAGGGCGCACTAATCTATTTTTAAGAAGACATGCAAATGGGGTTTTGTTATGTTAATGATTGATTTTCAATGTTCTTCAAAGCACAATCGAGTTGACTCGAGTGTTGTTTGGGGAAAAAGGAACATAATCATAAAAACGACACACATGGCTGTAATTGAAACACATGTTTGAGGGCAATAACCCATTCACATACAGAAAGAGAATCGAAAAGTCACCGCACGTTCGGTGACTTTTCGTTCTCTTCAATTCGGTGCAAATCGGCTTTCCCATTTCGGCGACCCTGCGGTGTATTCAGCAAGCACCACAGGGTCCCCGAATTGCAGGGAAAAGCTGCCGCAAACCTGACGAAAACTAACCGCAAAACC
This sequence comes from Leptobrachium leishanense, assembly GCA_009667805.1. NCBI lineage: Eukaryota > Metazoa > Chordata > Amphibia > Anura > Megophryidae > Leptobrachium > Leptobrachium leishanense. Next base: position 62,133 of record RXON01003837.1, read on the forward strand.
CAGCGAATGCACGCCGAAAACCCGCAAAAACATCTGGATTAACCTGCCGAAAACCACGGAAAAACCCGAGCAGGAGCCGATCACACGCCGGAAAAAGCCGAGAAAGCCGAGACCGCAGTGAATAAATTAGGAAAACAGTTTGCTTGAATGTTTGAAAAGTGAAACGCTGTTTGCAAAGAAACTACTGAGCGAAAATGTCTGAAATTTGCATATGATCCAATGAATGATAATAAAAAGGGCTGTTACAGAAAAAATAACTAAAGTTAAAAAACAAAAATCGGACTTTTAAAAAAAATTAATAATAATCCAGAAAAATGCTTAAAATATCCTAAAAAATCTATAAATAAAGAGACTTTTTGCTGCAGAATTTTATAATGAACGGTTTATTAGATATTGAATTAAAACGGGAATATTTTTAACATTGAAGCCTATGGGATTCGCCTGAATAAACCTGTCGAATTAAACCACCGAATGACAGGGCATTTAGGGAACCTTTCACTGCTGGTTTGTGTTCTCTGAATAGCCGAAGCATTGTTTCTCTATGGGGATTTCACTGCCCTCGAACAGGCACCGAACAGGCACCGTATGTGCAGGCAATTCGCCAGGATTTCTAAAAATCCTCCAGTAGGAACCAGGGCTTTTGGAAAATCATTTTAAATGAATTATACAGTAAGAAAAATTTGGGAATATTCCCAGTGTATTCCTGACTGTAATAACCTATTTGGCACTGCAGGACGATGTCGCCATCTACTGGCCAACTGGAGTTACCGAGGGTGGAACTGCAGCTCTCCCCTCTGTGCATCGGCCAAGGAAAGCCCGGTGCAGCATTTCTTTGCAACAAACCCATTTCATTTGCAATCCCAGAGCACAGCCCCAGATTGTATTAACACTGCCGTGTCCGCTACCACTGATCGGATATACACCATCGCGGCAGTGAAGGGGTTTAGGACCTTGTTGCACGTTAAGGACCTATTTTTGCTAAGTTATGTTTTAACGGGGGGGGGGGGCAAACACTTTTTCACACAGGGCCATGTGGGTTTGGATTTTGTTTTCCCTTAATAATAAAAACCTTCATTTTAAAAACTGTATGTTGTGTTTATCGTTTACTAATATTTGAGTTTGTTTGATCTGAAACATTAAAGTGTGACAAATGTGCAAAAAAATAAAAAATCAGGAAGGAGACAACACTTTTTCACACAACTGTATATATATATATATATATATATATATATATACACAGGGCTCAAAATTTCAAGTCCCAAGCTACTAACCAGACAATAAGAGTTACTCGCCACCAGTTGCTCCACGTAGCCCCTACCCAGCCCTTAACTCTGCCCCTAGACACACCCCCTTAACTTCCCTTATGAAATTACACTGTTAAAGGTATTATTTAGAATAAAGTTACAAAAACATCAGACATCAGACCCCAGCTACATGTATACCCAGTCATCAGACCCCAGTGTGAGCAGAGCGAGGAGGCAGGGACGCTCTTCTCCACCCCCTGCCAGTGACAGTGTTGAGCTTGGTCAGGTTATTCAGTTGATCCCTGCCACCGGGCAGCCTGGAGAAGGGGGGGCTGCACTGCACTGCTGGATTACACAGCAGAAAATAATTAATTGTGCTGCCTGCACGTGCATTTCCACTCGCCCGCACTTAATTTCCACTCGCCAAATGCTAGCAGGCGAGTGGAAATTTTGAGCCCTGTATATATATATATATATATATACAAAAATCACGAGTATAGCAGTCTGTAGTGATACCTTTTTTTATTGGACTTTTGGCATCTGGACTAACACGGCCTACCTAATCTATATATATATATACACACACACACACTGTATATTAGGAATGTTAGCAGCTGCTTACCATTGACACATTTTTCATAAAAATTATTTCTGCTTAAATTTTATGCTTGATTTGTAACAAAAGTTGTCTTTTTGGGAATGTATCAGGGTTATTCAAAGGGATCCAAAAAGTCACCGCACGTTCAGTGATTTTTTCATTCACCGCACTTCGGGGCAATTTAGTGATTCCTAATTCGCCGACCCTGCAGTGTATTCAGCAAGCACCGCAGGGCCCCCGTAGTGCAGGGAATACTCGCCGCCAACCTGCTGAACACTCGTTGAACACTCACCGAACAGTCACCGAAAACCCACAGAAACCGCCGCAAAAACCAAGCTGATCACGCCAGAAAAATCCGAGCAGCCGCCGATAACAGCGCAGAGCAGCCGCCGGAAAAAGCTGACACGCAGACGAACGGAGTAAAATAAAAAAAAAAATTTGCTTTAAAGTTTGAAATTTGAAACGCTGTTTGCAAAAAAAACGACTGAACGAAGATGTCTGGAATTTCCATATAAAATCCAATGAAAGATAATAAAAAGGGCTGTTACAGAAAAAAGAAAAAAACATTTAAAAAAGAGAAAACGGAAAAAGAATTTTGACAAAAAAATCCCAAAAAATGCCTAAAAGATCTAAAACCATCTATAAATAAGGAGACTTTTTGCTGCAGAATAAAATGATAAACGGTTTATTAGATATTGAATTAAAACAGGAATATTTTTTAACATTGAAGCCTATGGGATTCGCCCGAATAAATCTGTCGAATGAAACACTGAACAGCAAGGCACTTCCCTGCTGTTCGGTGTCTCTGAATAGACGAACCATTGCTTCTCTATGGGGGATTTCACTGCCCTCGAACAGGCACCGTACGTGCAGGCAATTTGCCAAAATTTGGCGAATTGCCTGCTTTCTAAAAAGACGAATGGCCCCGAAATGTCCCTGTTCGCTGAAATTCAGTGTCCGGTTACATTTCAGGGCCAGATCCTCTCTCTCTGAATAACCCCTTAAGTTTTACAATGGACAAAGAAGTTAACTTAACCCTTTCACTGCAAGTCTTTTTGTTGAAAAAATGTTTCATCACAGCATTTTTTTTGAAACATGGGATGCGTTGTTTACAATTAAATGAAAGTATAGACCTTTTTACCCAGAAATTGTTGTTCTGAGATAGTTAAAAAATTAAAACAATACAAATTGGCCACTTTAAAAAAAATAAAAAAATGGCGTATTGTTTTATCCTTTACAAAAATATGACTGGGATGAAAGGTTCTAAACTCTAAATGGCTTCCAATTTATTAAAGTGAACTAGAGTGATCTAGCTACAGTATCCATTTGATTCTGACACATACTGCACAGTTACAGTTACTTGTACAGCACCAACAGATACTGTAGCGCTTTGAAATGGGGTAAGCACAAACGTGAGACATAATAAATCCAGATACTTTAGACACAGACCAACCTGCCAGTAAGATAATTGTCCTGCAGCAAGTGCTCAGCCAGACATCCCATGAGTTTACAATATAAGGGACAGAGGTTTGTGAAACAAAAGGGACCAGGGAAGGTGTGGAGCTGGGGGCCAGAAGTAAGATAGCTGGGAGGGACCAGAAGCAGTGGTGACTCTAAGAACAATATATGGGGGGCACATAAGATACCACAGTCAAAATTGGAGGGGCAATAATAATTTTCGCCATTAACCCCTTAAGGACGGGAGTAATTTTACAAGTTTGGAACACTTTTGAACACTTCTAAAAGTAGAATTTCAGCTATTCGCTGTTCAACCATAATTTACCTCTTACATATTAAGTGTACCCACCCTTATTATATATCATTTTGTTAAGGAGAAATAGGGCTTTCATTTTCCATCAAAGATTTATATATAAAATATATTATAGTATGAAAAAAAACCTAAAAACTATGAGAAAAAAGGAAATTTTGCAATTTTCAAAGTTCTCCATTGTATTTTTAGTGTGAATGACATTGTACGCTTAGCATTAAATGAAATAAAACACATATATTTCTGGTTGGCAATGTCTTACGAGTTCAACGGTACCCCCCATGTAGAGGTTTTAGGAGGTTTTGGAAAGTTACAGGGTCAAATATAGAGTTTGCCCATTTCACGTTTTACAACCTGAAATTTGCCAGATTGGTTTCCTGGCCCTATGTTGACTTTGAGAGGTTATGGCAGCCCAGGTATGAAAAGTACCCCAACATGTCATACCATTTTGAAAAGTAGACAACCCAGGCTATTCCAAATGGTGTACGTTTCGTTTTTTTATAGTAGTCACTTAGTCGCAAACTTGGTCTTCATGTTTGTGTTTTGCATTTTTGACACAAAAACTGTTATTTTACTGATGATATCATGCTCCCTCGACATTTTACTGGCCTACAACATTGATATTTGTGTTTGGCAATGTGTTACAAGATCAACGGTACCCTCCATTTAGCATTTTTATTTAGCTTTTTGGAAAGTTACACGGTCAAATGTAGAGTTTGCCAGATTGGTTTGCTGGGCCTAGGTTGAATTTGAGAGGGTATGGCAGCCCAGGTACGAGAAGTACCCCATCATGGCATATCATTTTGAGAAGTAGACAACTCAGAGTGTTGAAAATGGAGTATGTCCAGTTTTGTATAGTAGCCACTTGGTCACAAACCCTGGCCACACTTAGTTTTCATGATTGTGTTTTGCATTTGTTTTACACGAAAACTGTTATTTTGCTGCTAATATCCTGCTCGGTCAACCTTTTACTGGCCTATAATATTGATATTTGTGTTCGGCAATGTGTTACGAATTCAACGGTACCCCACATGTAGCATTTTTATTTAGTTTTTTTGGTAATTTAACAAGTGATTTTCAGGATTTATGTCGACTTTGAGAGAACATGGCACGCCAAGAAAGAATATTGCTCCAAAGATGACGCGCCAATGATTCTAAATTAGTATTTTGAGTTGTTTGGTGTAGCCACTGTAGAATAGCTGGGCTTAACGTAAACAGGGACAGGCCAAATTCAGGGGATTCCAGAAGTCAGAGTAGTCGTTATAACAAGCCAATGAGTCGGTACAGGCAGCAAACAAAGAGTAGTCGGTATAACAAGCCAATGAGTCGGTACAGGCAGCAAACAAAGAGTAGTCGGTATAACAAGCCAATGAGTCGGTACAGGCAGCAAACAAAGAGTAGTCGGTATAACAAGCCAATGAGTCGGTACAGGCAGCAAACAAAGGGTAGTCGGTATAACAAGCCAATGAGTCGGTACAGGCAGCAAACAAAGGGTAGTCGGTATAACAAGCCAATGAGTCGGTACAGGCAGCAAAGGGTAATCGGGACAAAGCAGAAAAGGGGATTTAGTAATTTAGCTCGGTATGATAAATTTTGAAGCACTCGGTTATGCAGAGGCCAGGTAGAGATGGGCAGGTAGGGCAATAATAACTAGAATCCTTTCGGATTCCTTTCTTGTGGCAGACACAACACTTTTTCTGGGGGGACTTTTTACAGCGGGTGGGAGGGACTCGGGAAGGAAAGTGTCTGCCGCTTAATCTTTGGAGATCTCCTGATTCCAAAGCGGATGTAATGGGGCCGGTGTTAGGATAAGTTGGGATATGATCTCAAGCATGAATTCTAGGAAGGGATATGGCTTTTGTACTGCTGCCTGCACGTACGCATTGAAAATTGCTATCTCGGTCAAATAGATGGCAATCTTCTTGTACCATGCCCTAGTCTTTCGGTTCACCAGATAAGGCTGTATACATTGATCAGCCAAGTCTACTCCCCCCATAAACTTGCTGTAATCTACAATGCACTTCGGCTTTTCCAGTGGCTCAGTCCTCCCTCTCACAGGCACTGGTACTGTACTTTCATCGTGCACTGTAGATAGCATGTATACATCCTTCTTATCGGTGAACCGAAGGGCTAGCACTTCTTCCTGACGTAGAGATGAAGAGGAGCCTCTACTTTTTTGCCTGCTGTCAGGATTTGGGGAAAACCTCTGCGATTCTTCCGCACTGTGCCACACGCAAGGGTCTCAAAACAATATAAATTTTTAAATAGGTCGATACTGGTGTAATAGTTATCGACCCATAAATGATAGCCCTTGTTGAATAGGGGATAGACCAGATCCCACACAATTTTTCCACTGGTGCCAATACAATCGGGGCATCCTGGGGGGTCAAGGTGGCTATCTTTCCCTTCGTATATTCTAAACGCCCAGGTGTAGCCTGTTGTGGACTCACACAATTTATAAAATTTGACGCCATACCGGGATCGCTTGCTTGGGATATACTGCTTGAAGAGCAGTCTGCCTTTGAATTTCATAAGGGACTCGTCTACAGATATATTTTGGTCGGGAACATAATTATCGGTGAATTTGGCAGATATAAGACTGATAAGGGGCCGAATTTTATAGAGGCGGTCATGCATTGGGTCGTTTCTTGGTGGGCACAGTGCGTTGTCATTAAAATGGAGGAATCGCATGAGATTTTCGTATCTCTCCCTCTTCATAACCCTTGGGAATAGTGGGGTAGCCAGGATGGGGTTTTTGTGCCAGTAAGACCGGATACTTGGCTTCTTCACTATTCCCATTACGAGGGTTAGAGCCCAAATTTTTTTTAACTCTATCACATCCGCTGGGTGCCACTTGTTACGTCTGTGGCGATGTGAATCTGGATGCGCATCAAGATACTGGTTGGCAAACAGGTTGGTTTGCTCAACCACCATCTCGAATACGTCGTCCGACATAAAGAGATTAAAAAAGCTCACTGGCTCACAGTCCTCTACACTTACTGTGATGCCAGGAGTCGCTAGAAATGGGGTTATTTCTGGGGCAGCCATATTTGGGGGTACCCAATTGCTCTCGTGCCTCCCAGTAGATGGTGGGGGTCACCATCACTGGAGGGTTCACTAAGAGGCTCTATATCAGAGGCTGTGAGGGTGTCACTGTCGGCGAGAGCATCGCTCTCAGAGGCGGCCAGGATCTCATATGCCTCTTCTGGGGAATAAAAGCGGGAGGACATTTTTATGGGGATCTTGTTATAAAAAAATTAAATGGGAGGTCGGGGAACTGATGGGGTCAAGTACACAAATAAAATATTAGTCATTTTTTTTCAGCCAGGGGGTACTGTGCCAGGAGGGTACAGTTGCTGCCAGGAGGGTACAGTGCCAGCCAGGAGAGTACAGTGCCAGCCAGGGGGTACTGTACCTGGGTTTTTTTTTCCAGTTTTTTTTTTCAGTCAGGGGGTACTGTGCCTGGGTTTTTTTTTTCAGCCAGGGGGTACTGTGCCAGGAGGGTACAGTGCCTGGGGGGTACAGTGCCAGTAGGTACAGTGCCTGGGGGGTACAGTGCCAGTAGGTACAGTGCCAGTAGGTGCCTGGGGGGGTACAGTGCCTGGGGGATACAGTGCCAGGGGGTTACAGTGCCAGGGGGTTACAGTGCCAGGTGGGTACAGTGCCTGGGGGGTAGAGTGCCAGGGGGGTACAGTGCCAGGTGGGTACAGTGCCAGGGGGGTACAGTGCCAGGGGGGTACAGTGCCAGGGGGTACAGTGCCTGGGGGGGTACAGTGCCTGGGGGGGTACAGTGCCTGGGGTTTGGGGTTTTCGTTTTTTGTTTTTTTTCTGCCTCTCTCTCTCTCTCTGCTCCTCAGATCGCAATGAGGAGCAGGAGAAAGGGGCAGAGACAATGTCTCAGCCAATGCAACAATCATTGGCTGAGACATTCTGACAGTTGCAGAGGTGACAGCTTGTCACCGCTGCAACTGTCAAATCCAAGCGCCGGAATGGCAGCTTGGATCTTTCCACGAGGGAAACGGCCCGCCTCCCTTCCCACAATGCCGATCGCCAGCTGGGAGGGTCTGCCCGGGTGTCAGGCAGACCCCCAGCCAGCGATCGGCATTGTGGGAAGGGAGGCGGGCCGTTTTTCGGCGCACAGAGGCACCAAATGCCGCGGGGCATACCATGCCGTCCTGCGGCATTAAAGCCCACGTGGTGCAGGACGGCATGGTATGCCCTGCGTCCTTAAGGGGTTAAATCATCACACTGGAAAAAAACAAAATACATACAGTATATATAAATAAGCTTCCAAAATCCCAGAGTAATGTATCGCAATGATACCTTTTTGTTGTACTAACCTGATACATAAATTATTTTATTTGCTGCAATTTTGCAGCTTTTGTCGGCGTCTGATAACTGCTTCAGAGACTCCAATTTTCACAAATTACGCTGAACATTCGCTAAATAGGGAATTCACCATATTTTCGGTGAAATTTATTCCCTAAATTGTGACCAAAAGCAAATGATCTAACTAAAGATGTAGAAGAATAGACCCTGTAGCATCTAACTTCCATAATAACCCCTAAAATGACATTAAAGCAGGGAAATACAATACAAAAAATAAACAGTGCGGCATGTAGTCTACCCATTAACTCCTAAAATACAAATAAAGCAGGGAAATAAAATACAAAAAATAAACAGCGCGGCATGTAGCCTACCCATTAACTCCTAAAATACCAATAAAGCAGGGAAATAAACTACAAAAATAAACAGTGCGGCATGTAGCCTACCCATTAACTCCTAAAATGCCAATAACCCCTTAAGGACCAATGATGTAACAGTTACGTCATAAATGCATTGGCTTTAAAGACCTTTGGTCTTTAAGGGGTTAAAGCAGGGAAACACAATACAAAAAATAATCATTGGGGCATGTAGCCTAACCATTAACCCATAAAATGCCAGTAATCAAGGGAAAACATGAAATGAATAAACTGTGTGGCATGTAGCCTACTCATTAACTCCTAAACTGCCATTAATTAAGGAAAAAATAAAAAGTTTACTGTGAGCGATGAAGCCTGCCCATTAACCCTTAATATAAAACTAAACCAAGGCAACAACGAAAGTAATGTAATACACAGTGTAATATACAGTCTGACCATTAACGCTTTCACTGCTGAACCATTTCAGCTCTGCGAAAAAATTTTTTTAAACTTTATAAATAATAAAATAAAGATGTATTTTACACTGAATATGGTCATGTTGGATATTTGCCCTTTCCAATGACTCATCGATCGATCACATATGATGCACGGGGACAGAGATACAGTTGTATAGATACAAAGTAACATAGGGTATAAGTAATGTATAGTTAGGGCTATATAGAGATAGAGGATGACAGGTTATGGGTTACAGTAGATACAGAGTAGTATGGGTATCCCTTTAAACATGGTCCACACGGTCACCCTAATAATCAACCGCTTCCATACTATGAATAACCACCAGCATATTATGTTTAAAATTAGGCAATATATTAGAATTTGGATACATGTGAATAAAGGATACATCTATAATTCTATATCATAATAGAGCCTACTGCAACAGCAGCGACATTGCTGACCAGATCCATTACTATTGTGTATGGGGCCAAGAGAACATCTATGCTGCATTCCTTTCAATTGCCTGTTAATTTGGGGCGAGGATCTGGTTTTCCTGTTTGTTTGGAGTTAGCACCAGGATTGAGCAGTAGGTAAAATGTTGCAATTAGCGCCCCTCAAAAAATTAGCGCTGCAGATCTCTAGCGCTCCCCATGTTAAGTAAAGGACGCGGAAAATACACTAAGATTGCGGTACAAATTGCTAATAGCAACGCGCTAAGTGATTTTTCCCATTTGTAGCGGGAGGCAAACGATCTGTTGGTCAGGCGCTAGACTCAATTAACCTGGCGCTAACGCAAAACCATGCCGACGCCAGGGTTAGCTCACACCAGGTAATAGTGCCCTAAATAAGTAAATATAAATAAGATTCCAAAACCCCAGAGTAATGTGACGCAATGAGTAATGTGATGCAATGAGTAATGTGATGCAACGAGTAATGTGATGCAATGAGTAATGTGACGCAATGAGTAATGTGATGCAATGATGCCTTTTTGTTGTACTAACCTGATACTTAAATTCAATATTTTATTCGCCGCAATTCGGCAGTTTTCGCTGAATGTCTGATAACTGCTTCAGCGACTCCACTTTTAGCAAATTACAGTGACCATTCGCTAAATAGGGAATTCACCATATTTTCCGTGAAATTAAATCCCCGAAATGTGACGAAAAAGCAGAGGATCTAAAGATGATTAGACCCTTTAGATTCTAACTTCCATAATAACCCCTAAAATGCCATAAACCCCGGGAAATACAATAAAAATAATAAACAATGTGGAATTTAGACCACCCATTAACCCCTAAAATACTATTAATCAAGGGAAAACATGAAATGAATACACTGTGAGGCATGTAGCCTTCCCATTAACCCCTAAAATGCCAATAATCAAGGAAAAAATAAAATGTATATTGTGAGGGGATGAAGCCTACCCATT